>CAUEHS010000806.1:0-214462 GCA_958510865.1 Myrrha octodecimguttata
CCTTGCTTTTACCCTTAAGCTTACCCTTACCCTTACCTAAGTAAGCGTAAGGGTAAGGGTAAGGGTAAGGGTAAGGGTAAGGGTAAGGGTAAGCTTGTGGGTAAAAGCAAGGGTAAGGGTAAGGGTAAGGGTAAGGGTAAGGGTAAGGGTAAGGGTAAGGGTAAGGGTAAGGGTAAGGGTAAGGGTAAGGGTAAGCTTAAGGGTAAGGGTAAGGGTAAGGGTAAGGGTAAGCCTAAGGGTAAAAGCAAGGGTAAGGGTAAGGGTAAGGGTAAGGGTAAGGGTAAGCTTAAGGGTAAAAGCAAGGGTAAGGGTAAGGCTAAGGGTAAGGGTAAGGGTAAGGGTAAGGGAAAGCTTAAGGGTAAAAGCAAGGGTAAGGGTAAGGGTAAGGGTAAGGGTAAGGGTAAGGGTAAGGGTAAGGGTAAAGGTGAGGGTAAGCCTAAGGGTAAAAGCAAGGGTAAGGGTAAGGGTAAGGGTAAGGGTAAGGGTAAGGGAAGGGGTAAGAGTAAGGGTAAGGTAAGCTTAAGGGTAAAAGCAAGGGTAAGGGTAAGGGTAAGGGTAAGGGTAAGGGTAAGGGTAAGGGTAAGCTTAAGGGTAAAAGCAAGGGTAAGGGTAAGGGTAGGGTAAGGGTAAGGGTAAGGGTAAGGGTAAGGGTAAGGGTAAGGGTAAGGGTAAGGGTAAGGGTAAGGTAAGGGTAAGGGTAAGGGTAAGGGTAAGGGTAAGGGTAAGGGTAAGCTTAAGGGTAAAAGCAAGGGTAAGGGTAAGGGTAAGGGTAAGGGTAAGGGTAAGGGTAATGGTAAGGGTAAAGGTAAGGGTAAGCCTAAGGGTAAAAGCAAGGGTAAGGGTAAGGGTAAGGGTAAGGGTAAGGGTAAGGGTAAGGGTAAGGGTAAGGGTAAGGGTAAGGGTAAGGGTAAGGGTAAGGGTAAGGGTAAGGTAAGGGTAAGCTTAAGGGTAAAAGCAAGGGTAAGGGTAAGGGTAAGGGTAAGGGTAAGGGTAAGGGTAAGGGTAAGCTTAAGGGTAAGGGTAAGGGTAAGGGTAAGGGTAAGCTTAAGGGTAAAAGCAAGGGTTAGGGTAAGGGTAAGGGTAAGGGTAAGGGTAAGCTTAAGGGTAAAAGCAAGGGTAAGGGTAAGGGTAAGGGTAAGGGTAAGGGTAAGGGTAAGGGTAAGCTTAAGGGTAAGGGTAAGGGTAAGGGTAAGGGTAAGCTTAAGGGTAAAAGCAAGGGTAAGGGTAAGAGTAAGGGTAAGGGTAAGGGTAAGGGTAAGGGTAAGGGTAAGGGTGAGCTTAAGGGTAAAAGCAAGGGTAAGGGTAAGGGTAAGGGTAAGGGTAAGGGTAAGGGTAAGCTTAAGGGTAAAAGCAAGGGTAAGGGTAAGGGTAAGGGTAAGGGTAAGGGTAAGGGTAAGGGTAAGGGTAAGGGTAAAGGTAAGGGTAAGCCTAAGGGTAAAAGCAAGGGTAAGGGTAAGGGTAAGGGTAAGGGTAAGAGTAAGGGTAAGGGTAAGGGTAAGGGTAAGCTTAAGGGTAAAAGCAAGGGTAAGGGTAAGGGTAAGGGTAAGGGTAAGCCTAAGGGTAAAAGCAAGGGTAAGGGTAAGGGTAAGGGTAAGGGTAAGGGTAAGCTTAAGGGTAAAAGCAAGGGTAAGGGTAAGGGTAAGGGTAAGGGTAAGGGCAAGGGTAAGCTTAAGGGTAAAAGCAAGGGTGAGGGTAAGGGTAAGGGTAAGGGTAAGGGTAAGGGTAAGGGTAAGGGTAAGGGTAAGGGTAAGGGTAAGGGTAAGCTTAAGGGTAAAAGCAAGGGTAAGGGTAAGGGTAAGGGTAAGGGTAAGGGTAAGGGTAAGGGTAAGGGTAAGGGTAAGGGTAAGCTTAAGGGTAAAAGCAAGGGTAAGGGTAAGGGTAAGGGTAAGGGTAAGGGTAAGGGTAAGGGTAAGGGTAAGCCTAAGGGTAAAAGCAAGGGTAAGGGTAAGGGTAAGGGTAAGGGTAAGGGTAAGGGTAAGGGTAAGGGTAAGGGTAAGGGTAAGGGTAAGGGTAAGGGTAAGGGTAAGGGTAAGGGTAAGGGTAAGGGTAAGGGTAAGGGTAAGGGTAAGGGTTAGGGTAAGGGTAAGGGTAAGGGTAAGGGTAAGGGTAAGGGTAAGCTTAAGGGTAAAAGCAAGGGTAAGGGTAAGGGTAAGGGTAAGCCTAAGGGGTAAATGCAAGGGTAAGGGTAAGGGTAAGGGTAAGGGTAAGGGTAAGGGTAAGGGTAAGGGTAAGGGTAAGGGTAAGCTTAAGGGTAAAAGCAAGGGTAAGGGTAAGGGTAAGGGTAAGGGTAAGGGTAAGGGTAAGGGTAAGGGTAAGGGTAAGCGTAAGCTTAAGGGTAAAAGCAAGGGTAAGGGTAAGGGTAAGGGTAAGGGTAAGGGTAAGGGTAAGGGTAAGGGTAAGGGTAAGGGTAAGGGTAAGCTTAAGGGTAAAAGCAAGGGTAAGGGTAAGGGTAAGGGTAAGGGTAAGGGTAAAGGTAAGGGTAAGCCTAAGGGTAAAAGGAAGTGTAAGGGTAAGGGTAAGGGTAAGGGTAAGGGTAAGGGTAAGGGTAAGGGTAAGGGTAAGGGTAAGGGTAAGGGTAAGGGTAAGGGTAAGGGTAAGGGTAAGCTTAAGGGTAAAAGCAAGGGTAAGGGTAAGGGTAAGGGTAAGGGTAAGCCTAAGGGTAAAAGCAAGGGTAAGTGTAAGGGTAAGGGTAAGGGTAAGGGTAAGCTTAAGGGTAAAAGCAAGGGTAAGGTTAAGGGTAAGGGTAAGGGTAAGGGTAATCTTAAGGGTAAAAGCAAGGGTAAGGGTAAGGGTAAGGGTAAGGGTAAGGGTAAGGGTAAGGGTAAGGGTAGGGGTAAGGGTAAGGGTAAGGGTAAAGGTAAGGGTAAGCCTAAGGGTAAAAGCAAGGGTAAGGGTAAGGGTAAGGGTAAGGGTAAGGGTAAGGGTAAGGGTAAGGGTAAGGGTAAGCTTAAGGGTAAAAGCAAGGGTAAGGGTAAGGGTAAGGGTAAGGGTAAGGGTAAGGGTAAGGGTAAGGGTAAGGGTAAGGGTAAGCTTAAGGGTAAGGGTAAGGGTAAGTGTAAGGGTAAGCTTAAGGGTAAAAGCAAGGGTAAGGGTAAGGGTAAGGGTAAGGGTAAGCTTAAGGGTAAAAGCAAGGGTAAGGGTAAGGGTAAGGGTAAGGGTAAGGGTAAGGGTAAGGGTAAGGGTAAGGGTAAGCTTAAGGAAAAGGGTAAGGGTAAGGGTAAGGGTAAGCTTAAGGGTAAAAGCAAGGGTAAGGGTAAGGGTAAGGGTAAGGGTAAGGGTAAGCTTAAGGGTAAGGGTAAGGGTAAGGGTAAGGTTAAGCTTAAGGGTAAAAGCAAGGGTAAGGTTAAGGGTAAGGGTAAGGGTAAGGGTAAGGGTAAGGGTAAGGGTAAGCTTAAGGGTAAGGGTAAGGGTAAGGGTAAGGGTAAGCTTAAGGGTAAAAGCAAGGGTAAGGGTAAGGGTAAGGGTAAGGGTAAGGGTAAGGGTAAGGGTAAGGGTAAGGGTAAGGGTAAGGGTAAGGGTAAGGGTAAGGGTAAGGGTAAGGGTAAGGGTAAGGGTAAGGGTAAGGGTAAGGGTAAGGGTAAGGGTAAGCTTAAGGGTAAGGGTAAGGGAAAGGGTAAGCTTAAGGGTAAAAGCAAGGGTAAGGGTAAGGGTAAGGGTAAGGGTAAGGGTAAGCTTAAGGGTAAAAGCAAGGGTAAGGGTAAGGGTAAGGGTAAGGGTAAGGGTAAGGGTAAGGGTAAGGGTAAGGGTAAGGGTAAGGGTAAGGGTAAGGGTAAGGGTAAGTGTAAGGGTAAGGGTAAGCTTAAGGGTAAGGGTAAGGGTAAGGGTAAGCTTAAGGGTAAAAGCAAGGGTAAGGGTAAGGGTAAGGGTAAGGGTAAGGGTAAAGGTAAGGGTAAGCCTAAGGGTAAAAGCAAGGGTAAGGGTAAGGGTAAGGGTAAGGGTAAGGGTGAGGGTAAGGGTAAGGGAAAGGGTAAGGGTAAGCTTAAGGGTAAAAGCAAGGGTAAGGGTAAGGGTAAGGGTAAGGGTAAGGGTATGGGTAAGCTTAAGGGTAAAAGCAAGGGTAAGGGTAAAGGTAAGGGTAAGGGTAAGGGTAAGGGTAAGGGTAAGAGTAAGGGTAAGGGTAAGGGTAAGGGTAAGGGTAAGGGTAAGGGTAAAGGTAAGGTTAAGCCTAAGGGTAAAAGCAAGGGTAAGGGTAAGGGTAAGGGTAAGGGTAAGGGTAAGGGTAAGGGTAAGGGTAAGGGTAAGGGTAAGGGTAAGGGTAAGGGTAAGGGTAAGCTTAAGGGTAAAAGCAAGCGTAAGGGTAAGGGTAAGGGTAAGGGTAAGCCTAAGGGTAAAAGCAAGGGTAAGGGTAAGGGTAAGGGTAAGGGTAAGCTTAAGGGTAAAAGCAAGGGTAAGGGTAAGGGTAAGGGTAAGGGTAAGGGTAAGGGTAAGGGTAAGGGTAAGCTTAAGGGTAAAAGCAAGGGTAAGGGTAAGGGTAAGGGTAAGGGTAAGGGTAAGGGTAAGGGTAAGGGTAAGGGTAAGGGTAAAGGTAAGGGTAAGCCTAAGGGTCAAAGCAAGGGTAAGGGTAAGGGTAAGGGTAAGGGTAAGGGTAAGGGTAAGGGTAAGGGTAAGGGAAAGTGTAAGCTTAAGGGTAAAAGCAAGGGTAAGGGTAAGGGTAAGGGTAAGGGTAAGGGTAAGGGTAAGGGTAAGGGTAAGGGTAAGGGTGAGGGTAAGGGTAAGGGTAAGCTTAAGGGTAAGGGTAAGGGTAAGGGTAAGGGTAAGCCTAAGGGTAAAAGCAAGGGTAAGTGTAAGGGTAAGGGTAAGGGTAAGCTTAAGGGTAAAAGCAAGGGTAAGGGTAAGGGTAAGGGTAAGGGTAAGGGTAAGGGTAAGGGTAAGGGTAAGCTTAAGGGTAAAAGCAAGGGTAAGGTTAAGGGTAAGGGTAAGGGTAAGGGTAAGGGTAAGGCTAAAGGTAAGGGTAAGCCTAAGGGTAAAAGCAAGGGTAAGGGTAAGGGTAAGGGTAAGGGTAAGGGTAAGGGTAAGGGTAAGGGTAAGGGTAAGGGTAAAGGTAAGGGTAAGGGTGAGCTTAGGGGTAAAAGCAAGGGTAAGGGTAAGGTATGGGTAAGGGTAAGAGTAAGGGTAAGGGTAAGGGTAAGCTTAAGGGTAAAAGCAAGGGTAAGGGTAAGGGTAAGGGTAAGGGTAAGGGTAAGGGTAAGGGTAAGGGTAAGGGTAAGGGTAAGGGTCAGGGTAAGGGTAAGGGTAAGGGTAAGCTTAAGGGTAAAAGCAAGGGTAAGGGTAAGGGTAAGGGTAAGGGTAAGGGTAAGGGTAAGGGTAAGCTTAAGGGTAAAAGCAAGGGTAAGGGTAAGGGTAAGGGTAAGGGTAAGGGTAAGGGTAAGGGTAATGGTAAGGGTAAAGGTAAGGGTAAGCCTAAGGGTAAAAGCAAGGGTAAGGGTAAGGGTAAGGGTAAGGGTAAGGTTAAGGGTAAGGGTTAGGGTAAGGGTAAGGGTAAGGGTAAGGGTAAGCTTAAGGGTAAAAGCAAGGGTAAGGGTAAGGGTAAGGGTAAGGGTAAGGGTAAGGGTAAGGGTAAGGGTAAGCTTAAGGTTAAGGGTAAGGGTAAGTGTAAGGGTAAGCTTAAGGGTAAAAGCAAGGGTAAGGGTAAGGGTAAGGGTAAGGGTAAGGGTAAGCTTAAGGGTAAAAGCAAGGGTAAGGGTAAGGGTAAGGGTAAGGGTAAGGGTAAGGGTAAGGGTAAGCTTAAGGGTAAGGGTAAGGGTAAGGGTAAGGGTAAGCTTAAGGGTAAAAGCAAGGGTAAGGGTCAGGGTAAGGGTAAGTGTAAGGATAAGGGTAAGGGTAAGGGTAAGGGTGAGCTTAAGGGTAAAAGCAAAGGTAAGGGTAAGGTTGAGGGTAAGGGTAAGGGTAAGGGTAAGGGTAAGGGTTAGCTTAAGGGTAAAAGCAAGGGTAAGGGTAAGGGTAAGGGTAAGGGTAAGGGTAAGGGTAAGGGTAAGGGTAAGGGTAAGGGTAAGGTTAAGGGTAAAGGTAAGGGTAAGCCTAAGGGTAAAAGCAAGGGTAAGGGTAAGGGTAAGGGTAAGGGTAAGAGTAAGGGTAAGGGTAAGGGTAAGGGTAAGCTTAAGGGTAAAAGCAAGGGTAAGGGTAAGGGTAAGGGTAAGGGTAAGCCTAAGGGTAAAAGCAAGGGTAAGGGTAAGGGTAAGGGTAAGGGTAAGCTTAAGGGTAAAAGCAAGGGTAAGGGTAAGGGTAAGGGTAAGGGTAAGGGTAAGGGTAAGGGTAAGCTTAAGGGTAAAAGCAAGGGTGAGGGTAAGGGTAAGGGTAAGGGTAAGGGTAAGGGTAAGGGTAAGGGTAAGGGTAAGGGTAAGCTTAAGGGTAAAAGCAAGGGTAAGGGTAAGGGTAAGGGTAAGGGTAAGGGTAAGGGTAAGCTTAAGGGTAAAAGCAAGGGTAAGGGTAAGGGTAAGGGTAAGGGTAAGGGTAAAGGTAAGGGTGAGCCTAAGGGTAAAAGCAAGGGTAAGGGTAAGGGTAAGGGTAAGGGTAAGGGTTAGGGTAAGGGTAAGGGTAAGGGTAAGGGTAAGGGTAAGGGTAAGGGTAAGGGTAAGGGTAAGGGTAAGGGTAAGGGTAAGGGTAAGGGTAAGCTTAAGGGTAAAAGCAAGGGTAAGGGTAAGGGAAAGGGTAAGGGTAAGCCTAAGGGTAAAAGCAAGGGTAAGGGTAAGGGTAAGGGTAAGGGTAAGGGTAAGCTTAAGGGTAAAAGCAAGAGTAAGGGTAAGGGTAAGGGTAAGGGTAAGGGTAAGGGTAAGCTTAAGGGTAAAAGCAAGGGTAAGGGTAAAGGTAAGGGTAAGGGTAAGGGTAAGGGTAAGGGTAAGGGTAAGGGTAAGGGTAAGGGTAAAGGTAAGGGTAAGCCTAAGGGTAAAAGCAAGGGTAAGGGTAAGGGTAAGGGTAAGGGTAAGGGTAAGGGTAAGGTTAAGGGTAAGGGTAAGGGTAAGCTTAAGGGTAAAAGCAAGGGTAAGGGTAAGGGTAAGGGTAAGGGTAAGGGTAAGGGTAAGGGTAAGGGTAAGGGTAAGGGTAAGGGTAAGGGTAAGGGTAAGGGTAAGGGTAAGGGTAAGCTTAAGGGTAAGGGTAAGGGTAAGGGTAAGCTTAAGGGTAAAAGCAAGGGTAAGGGTAAGGGTAAGGGTAAGGGTAAGGGTAAGCTTAAGGGTAAAAGCAAGGGTAAGGGTAAGGGTAAGGGTAAGGGTAAGGGTAAGGGTAATGGTAAGGGTAAGTGTAAGGGTAAGGGTAGGCTTAAGGGTAAGGGTAAGGGTAAGGGTAAGGGTAAGCTTAAGGGTAAAAGCAAGGGTAAGGGTAAGGGTAAGGGTAAGGGTAAGGGTAAGGGTAAGGGTAAGCTTAAGGGTAAGGGTAAGGGTAAGGGTAAGTGTAAGCTTAAGGGTAAAAGCAAGGGTAAGGGTAAGGGTGAGGGTAAGGGTAAGGGTAAGGGTAAGGGTAAGCTTAAGGGTAAGGGTAAGGGTAAGGGTAAGGGTAAGCTTAAGTGTAAAAGCAAGGGTAAGGGTAAGGGTAATGGTAAGGGTAAGGGTAAGGGTAAGGGTAAGGGTAAGGGTAAGGGTAAGGGTAAGGGTAAGGGAAAGCTTAAGGGTAAGGGTAAGGGTAAGGGTAAGCTTAAGGGTAAAAGCAAGGGTAAGGGTAAGGGTAAGGGTAAGGGTAAGGGTAAGCTTAAGGGTAAGGGTAAGGGTAAGGGTAAGGGTAAGCTTAAGGGTAAAAGCAAGGGTAAGGGTAAGGGTAAGGGTAAGGGTAAGGGTAAAGGTAAGGGTAAGCCTAAGGGTAAAAGCAAGGATAAGGGTAAGGGTAAGGGTAAGGGTAAGGGTAAGGGTAAGGGTAAGGGTAAGGGTAAGGGTAAGGGTAAGGGTAAGGGTAAGGGTAAGGGTAAGGGTAAGGGTAAGGGTAAGCTTAAGGGTAAAAGCAAGGGTAAGGGTAAGGGTAAGGGTAAGGGTAAAGGTAAGGGTAAGGGTAAGGGTAAGGGTAAGGGTAAGGGTAAGCTTAAGGGTAAAAGCAAGGGTAAGGGTAAGGGTAAGGGTAAGGGTAAGGGTAAGGGTAAGGGTAAGCTTAAGGGTAAAAGCAAGGGTAAGGGTAAGGGTAAGGGTAAGGGTAAGGGTTAGGGTAAGGGTAAAGGTAAGGGTAAGCCTAAGGGTAAAAGCAAGGGTAAGGGTAAGGGTAAGGGTTAGGGTAAGGGTAAGGGTAAGGGTAAGGGTAAGGTTAAGGGTAAGGGTAAGAGTAAGGGTAAGGGTAAGTTTAAGCTTAAGGGTAAAAGCAAGGGTAAAGGTTAGGGTGAGGGTAAGGGTAAGCCTAAGGGTAAAAGCAAGGGTAAGGGTAAGGGTAAGGGTTAGGGTAAGGGTAAGGGTAAGGGTAAGGGTAAGGGTAAGGGTAAGGGTAAGCTTAAGGGTAAGGGTAAGGGTAAGGGTAAGGGTAAGCTTAAGGGTAAAAGCAAGGGTAAGGGTAAGGGTAAGGGTAAGGGTAAGGGTAAAGGTAAGGGTAAGCCTAAGGGTAAAAGCAAGGATAAGGGTAAGGGTAAGGGTAAGGGTAAGGGTAAGGGTAAGGGTAAGGGTAAGGGTAAGGGTAAGGGTAAGGGTAAGGGTAAGGGTAAGTGTAAGGGTAAGCTTAAGGGTAAAAGCAAGGGTAAGGGTAAGGGTAAGGGTAAGGGTAAAGGTAAGGGTAAGGGTAAGGGTAAGGGTAAGGGTAAGGGTAAGCTTAAGGGTAAAAGCAAGGGTAAGGGTAAGGGTAAGGGTAAGGGTAAGGGTAAGGGTAAGGGTAAGCTTAAGGGTAAAAGCAAGGGTAAGGGTAAGGGTAAGGGTAAGGGTAAGGGTTAGGGTAAGGGTAAAGGTAAGGGTAAGCCTAAGGGTAAAAGCAAGGGTAAGGGTAAGGGTAAGGGTTAGGGTAAGGGTAAGGGTAAGGGTAAGGGTAAGGTTAAGGGTAAGGGTAAGAGTAAGGGTAAGGGTAAGTTTAAGCTTAAGGGTAAAAGCAAGGGTAAAGGTTAGGGTGAGGGTAAGGGTAAGCCTAAGGGTAAAAGCAAGGGTAAGGGTAAGGGTAAGGGTAAGGGTAAGGGTAAGCTTAAGGGTAAAAGCAAGGGTAAGGGTAAGGGTAAGGGTAAGGGTAAGGGTAAGGGTAAGCTTAAGGGTAAAAGCAAGGGTAAGGGTAAGGGTAAGGGTAAGGGTAAGGGTAAGGGTAAGGGTAAGGGTAAAGGTAAGGGTAAGCCTAAGGGTAAAAGCAAGGGTAAGGGTAAGGGTAAGGGTAAGGGTAAGGGTAAGGGTAAGGGTAAGCTTAAGGGTAAAAGCAAGGGTAAGGGTAAGGGTAAGGTTAAGGGTAAGGGTAAGGGTAAGGGTAAGGGTAAGGGTAAGCTTAAGGGTAAAAGCAAGGGTAAGGGTAAGGGTAAGGGTAAGGGTAAGGGTAAGGGTAAGGGTAAGGGTAATGGTAAGGGTAAGGGTAAGGGTAAGGGTAAAGGTAAGGGTAAGGGTAAGGGTAAGGGTAAGGGTAAAGGTAAGGGTAAGCTTAAGGGTAAAAGCAAGGGTAAGGGTTAGGGTAAGGGTAAGGGTAAGGGTAAGGGTAAGGGTAAGCTTAAGGGTAAAAGCAAGGGTAAGGGTAAGGGTAAGGGTAAGGGTAAGGGTAAGGGTAAGGGTAAGGGTAAGGGTAAGGGTAAGGGTAAGGGTAAGGGTAAGGGTAAGCTTAAGGGTAAAAGCAAGGGTAAGGGTAAGGGTAAGGGTAAGGATAAGCTTAAGGGTAAAAGCAAGGGTAAGGGTAAGGGTAAGGGTAAGGGTAAGGGTTAGGGTAAGGGTAAAGGTAAGGGTAAGCCTAAGGGTAAAAGCAAGGGTAAGGGTAAGGGTAAGGGTAAGGGTAAGGGTAAGGGTAAGGGTAAGGGTAAGGGTAAGGGTAAGGGTAAGGGTAAGAGTAAGGGTAAGGGTAAGGGTAAGCTTAAGGGTAAAAGCAAGGGTAAGGGTAAGGGTAAGGGTAAGGGTAAGCCTAAGGGTAAAAGCAAGGGTAAGGGTAAGGGTAAGGGTAAGGTTAAGCTTAAGGGTAAAAGCAAGGGTAAGGGTAAGGGTAAGGGTAAGGGCAAGGGTAAGGGTAAGGGTAAGCTTAAGGGTAAAAGCAAGGGTAAGGGTAAGGGTAAGGGTAAGGGTAAGGGTAAGGGTAAGGGTAAGGGTAAGGGTAAGGGTAAGGGTAAAGGTAAGGGTAAGCCTAAGGGTAAAAGCAAGGGTAAGGGTAAGGGTAAGGGTAAGGGTAAGGGTAAGCTTAAGGGTAAAAGCAAGGGTAAGGGTAAGGGTGAGGGTAAGGGTAAGGGTAAGGGTAAGGGTAAGGGTAAGGGTAAGCTTAAGGGTAAAAGCAAGGGTAAGGGTAAGGGTAAGGGTAAGGGTAAGGGTAAGGGTAAGGGTAAGGGTAAGGGTAAGGGTAAGGGTAAGGGTAAGGGTAAGGGTAAGGGTAAGGGTAAGGGTAAGGGTAAGCTAAAGGGTAAAAGCAAGGGTTAGGGTTAGGGTAAAGGTAAGGGTAAGGGTGAGGGTAAGGGTAAGGGTAAGGGTAAGGGTAAGGGTAAGCTTAAGGGTAAAAGCAAGGGTAAGGGTAAGGGTAAGGGTAAGGGTAAGGGTAAGGGTAAGGGTAAGGGTAAGGGTAAGGGTAAGGGTAAGGGTAAGGGTAAAGGTAAGGGTAAGCCTAAGGGTAAAAGCAAGGGTAAGGGTAAAGGTAAGGGTAAGGGTAAGGGTAAGGGTAAGGGTAAGGGTAAGGGTAAGGGTAAGGGTAAGGGTAAGGGTAAGGGAAAGTGTAAGGGTAAGCTTAAGGGTAAAAGCAAGGGTAAGGGTAAGGGTAAGGGTAAGGGTAAGCCTAAGGGTAAAAGCAAGGGTAAGGGTAAGGGTAAGGGTAAGGGTAAGGGTAAGCTTAAGGGTAAAAGCAAGGGTAAGGGTAAGGGTAAGGGTAAGGGTAAGGGTAAGCTTAAGGGTAAAAGCAAGGGTAAGGGTAAGGGTAAGGGTAAGGGTAAGGGTAAAGGTAAGGGTAAGCCTAAGGGTGAAAGCAAGGGTAAGGGTAAGGGTAAGGGTAAGGGTAAGGGTAAGGGTAAGGGTAAGGGTAAGGGTAAGGGTAAGGGTAAGGGTAAGCTTAAGGGTAATAGCAAGGGTAAGGGTAAGGGTAAGGGTAAGGGTAAGGGTAAGGGTAAGGGTAAGGGTAAGGGTAAGCTTAAGGGTAAAAGCAAGGGTAAGGGTAAGGGTAAGGGTAAGGGTAAGGGTAAGGGTAAGGGTAAGGGTAAGGGTAAGGGTAAGGGTAAGCTTAAGGGTAAAAGCAAGGGTAAGGGTAAGGGTAAGGGTAAGGGTAAGCTTAAGGGTAAAAGCAAGGGTAAGGGTAAGGGTAAGGGTAAGTGTAAGGGTAAGGGTAAGGGTAAGGGTAAAGGTAAGGGTAAGCCTAAGGGTAAAAGCAAGGGTAAGGGTAAGGGTAAGTTTAAGGGTAAGGGTAAGGGTAAGGGTAAGGGTAAGGGTAAGGGTAAGGGTAAGGGTAAGCTTAAGGGTAAAAGCAAGGGTGAGGGTAAGGGTAAGGGTAAGGGTAAGGGTAAGGGTAAGGGTAAGGGTAAGGGTAAGGGTAAGGGTAAGGGTAAGGGTAAGGGTGAGGGTAAGCCTAAGGGTAAAAGCAAGGGTAAGGGTAAGGGTAAGAGTAAGGGTAAGGGTAAGCTTAAGGGTAAAAGCAAGGGTAAGGGTAAGGGTAAGGGTAAGGGTAAGGGTAAGGGTAAGCTTAAGGGTAAAAGCAAGGGTAAGGGTAAGGGTAAGGGTAAGGGTAAGGGTAAGGGTAAGGGTAAGGGTAAGGGTAAGGGTAAGGGTAAAGGTAAGGGTAAGCCTAAGGGTAAAAGCAAGGGTATGGGTAAGGGTAAGGGTAAGGGTAAGGGTAAGGGTAAGGGTAAGGGTAAGGGTAAGGGTAAGGGTAAGCTTAAGGGTAAAAGCAAGGGTAAGGGTAAGGGTAAGGGTAAGGGTAAGGGTAAGGGTAAGCTTAAGGGTAAAAGCAAGGGTAAGGGTAAGGGTAAGGGTAAGGGTAAGGGTAAGGGTAAGGGTAAGCCTAAGGGTAAAAGCAAGGGTAAGGGTAAGGGTAAAAGCAAGGGTAAGGGTAAGGGTAAGGGTAAGGGTAAGGGTAAGGGTAAGGGTAAGGGTAAGGGTAAGGGTAAGGGTAAGGGTAAGCTTAAGGGTAAAAGCAAGGGTAAGGGTAAGGGTAAGGTTAAGGATAAGGGTAAGTGTAATCTTAAGGGTAAAAGCAAGGGTAAGGGTAAGGGTAAGGGTAAAGGTAAGGGTAAGCCTTAGGGTAAAAGCAAGGGTAAGGGTAAGGGTAAGGGTAAGGGTAAGGGTAAGGGTAAGGGTAAGGGTGAGGGTAAGCTTAAGGGTAAAAGCAAGGGTAAGGGTAAGGGTAAGGGTAAGGGTAAGGGTAAGGGTAAGGGTAAGGGTAAGGGTAAGGGTAAGCTTAAGGGTAAAAGCAAGGGTAAGGGTAAGGGTAAGGGTAAGGGTAAGGGTAAGGGTAAGGGTAAGGGTAAGGGCAAGGGTAAGGGTAAGCTTAAGGGTAAAAGCAAGGGTAAGGGTTAGGGTAAGGGTAAGGGTAAGGGTAAGGGTAAGCTTGAGGGTAAAAGCAAGGGTAAGGGTAAGGGTAAGGGTAAGGGTAAAGGTAAGGGTAAGCCTAAGGGTGAAAGCAAGGGTAAGGGTAAGGGTAAGGGTAAGGGTAAGGGTAAGGGTAAGGGTAAGGGTAAGGGTAAGGGTAAGGGTAAGGGTAAGGGTAAGCTTAAGGGTATAAACAAGGGTAAGGGTAAGGGTAAGGGTGAGGGTGAGGGTAAGGGTAAGGGTAAGGGTAAGGGTAAGCTTAAGGGTAAAAGCAAGGGTAAGGGTAAGGGTAAGGGTAAGGGTAAGGGTAAGGGTAAGGGTAAGGGTAAGGGTAAGGGTAAGGGTAAGGGTAAGGGTAAGGGTAAGGGTAAGGGTAAGGGTAAGGGTAAGGGTAAGGGTAAGCTTAAGGGTAAAAGCAAGGGTAAGGGTAAGGGTAAGGGTAAGGGTAAGGGTAAGGGTAAGGGTAAGGGTAAGGGTAAGGGTAAGGGTAAGGGTAAGGGTAAGGGTAAGGGTAAGGGTAAGGGTAAGGGTAAGGGTAAGGGTAAAGGTTAGGGTAAGCCTAAGGGTAAAAGCAAGGGTAAGGGTAAAGGTAAGGGTAAGGGTAAGGGTAAGGGTAAGGGTAAGGGTAAGGGTAAGGGTAAGCTTAAGGGTAAAAGCAAGGGTAAGGGTAAGGGTAAGGGTAAGGGTAAGCCTAAGGGTAAAACAAGGGTAAGGGTAAGGGTAAGGGTAAGGGTAAGGGTAAGGGTAAGGGTAAGCTTAAGGGTAAAAGCAAGGGTAAGGGTAAGGGTAAGGGTGAGGGTAAGGGTAAGCTTAAGGGTTAAAGCAAGGGTAAGGGTAAGGGTAAGGGTAAGGGTAAGGGTAAGGGTAAGGGTAAGGGTAAGGGTAAAGGTAAGGGTAAGCCTAAGGGTAAAAGCAAGGGTAAGGGTAAGGGTAAGGGTAAGGGTAAGGGTAAGGGTAAGGGTAAGGGTAAGGGTAAGGGTAAGGGTAAGGGTAAGGGTAAGGGTAAGGGTAAGGGTAAGGGTAAGGGTAAGGGTAAGGGTAAGGGTAAGGGTAAGGGTAAGGGTAAGGGTAAGGGTAAGGGTAAGGGTAAGGGTAAGGGTAAGCTTAAGGGTAAAAGCAAGGGTAAGGGTAAGGGTAAGGGTAAGGGTAAGGGTAAGGGTAAGGGTAAGGGTAAGGGTAAGGGTAAGCTTAAGGGTAAAAGCAAGGGTAAGGGTAAGGGTAAGGGTGAGGGTAAGGGTAAGGGTAAGGGTAAGGGTAAGCTTAAGGGTAAAAGCAAGGGTAAGGGTAAGGGTAAGGGTAAGGGTAAGGGTAAGGGTAAGGGTAAGGGTATGGGTAAGGGTAAGCTTAAGGGTAAAAGCAAGGGTAAGGGTAAGAGTAAGGGTAAGGGTAAGGGAAAGGGTAAGGGTAAGGGTAAGGGTAAGGGTAAGGGTAAGGGTAAAGGTAAGGGTAAGCCTAAGGGTAAAAGCAAGGGTAAGGGTAAGGGTTAGGGTAAGGGTAAGGGTAAGGGTAAGGGTAAGGGTAAGGGTAAGGGTAAGGGTAAGGGTAAGGGTAAGGGTAAGTGTAAGGGTAAAGGTAAGGGTAAGCTTAAGGGTAAAAGCAAGGGTAAGGGTAAGGGTAAGGGTAAGGGTAAGGGTAAGGGTAAGGGTAAGGGTAAGGGTAAGGGTAAGGGTAAGCTTAAGGGTAAGGGTAAGGGTAAGGGTAAAGGTAAGGGTAAGCCTGAGGGTAAAAGCAAGGGTATGGGTAAGGGTTAGGGTAAGGGTAAGGGTAAGGGTAAGGGTAAGGGTAAGGGTAAGTGTAAGGGTAAGGGTAAGGGTAAGCTTAAGGGTAAAAGCAAGGGTAAGGGTAAGGGTAAGGGTAAGGGTAAGGGTAAGGGTAAGGGTAAGGGTAAGGGTAAGGGTAAGGGTAAGCTTAAGGGTAAGGGTAAGGGTAAGGGTAAGGGTAAGCCTAAGGGTAAAAGCAAGGGTAAGGGTAAGGGTAAGGGTAAGGGTAAGGGTAAGCTTGAGGGTAAAAGCAAGGGTAAGGGTAAGGGTAAGGGTAAGGGTAAGGGTAAGGGTAAGCTTAAGGGTAAAAGCAAGGGTAAAGGTAAGGGTAAGGGTAAGGGTAAGGGTAAGGGTAAAGGTAAGGGTAAGCCTAAGGGTAAAAGCAAGGGTAAGGGTAAGGGTAAGGGTAAGGGTAAGGGTAAGGGTAAGGGTAAGGGTAAGGGTAAGGGTAAGGGTAAGGGTAAGGGTAAGGGTAAGGGTAAGGGTAAGGGTAAGCTTAAGGGTAAAAGCAAGGGTAAGGGTAAGGGTAAGGGTAAGGGTAAGGGTAAGGGTAAGGGTAAGGGTAAGGGTAAGGGTAAGGGTAAGGGTAAGGGTAAGGGTAAGGGTAAGGGTAAGGGTAAGGGTAAGCTTAAGGGTAAAAGCAAGGGTGAGGGTAAGGGTAAGGGTGAGGGTAAGGGTAAGGGTAAGGGTAAGGGTAAGCTTAAGGGTAAATGCAAGGGTAAGGGTAAGGGTAAGGGTAAGGGTAAGGGTAAGGGTAAGGGTAAGGGTAAGGGTAAGGGTAAGGGTAAGGGTAAGCTTAAGGGTAAAAGCAAGGGTAAGGGTAAGGGTGAGGGTAAGGGTAAGGGTAAGGGTAAGGGTAAGCTTAAGGGTAAAAGCAAGGGTAAGGGTAAGGGTAAGGGTAAGGGTAAGGGTAAGGGTAAGGGTAAGGGTAAGGGTAAGGGTAAGGGTAAGGGTAAGCTTAAGGGTAAAAGCAAGGGTAAGGGTAAGGGTAAGGGTAAGGGTAAGGGTAAGGGTAAGGGTAAGGGTAAGGGTAAGGGTAAAGGTAAGGGTAAGCCTAAGGGTAAAAGCAAGTGTAAGGGTAAGGGTTAGGGTAAGGGTAAGGGTAAGGGTAAGGGTAAGGGTAAGGGTTAGGGTAAGGGTAAGTGTAAGGGTAAAGGTAAGGGTAAGCTTAAGGGTAAAAGCAAGGGTAAGGGTAAGGGTAAGGGTAAGGGTAAGGGTAAGGGTAAGGGTAAGGGTAAGGGTAAGGTTAAGGGTAAGCTTAAGGGTAAGGGTAAGGGTAAGGGTAAAGGTAAGGGTAAGCCTAAGGGTAAAAGCAAGGGTAAGGGTAAGGGTAAGGGTAAGGGTAAGGGTAAGGGTAAGGGTAAGGGTAAGGGTAAGGGTAAGGGTAAGGGTAAGCTTAAGGGTAAGGGTAAGGGTAAGGGTAAGGGTAAGCCTAAGGGTAAAAGCAAGGGTAAGGGTAAGGGTTAGGGTAAGGGTAAGGGTAAGGGTAAGGGTAAGGGTAAGGGTAAGGGTAAGGGTAAGGGTAAGGGTAAGTGTAAGGGTAAAGGTAAGGGTAAGCTTAAGGGTAAAAGCAAGGGTAAGGGTAAGGGTAAGGGTAAGGGTAAGGGTAAGGGTAAGGGTAAGGGTAAGGGTAAGGGTAAGGGTAAGGGTAAGGGTAAGGGTAAGCTTAAGGGTAAGGGTAAGGGTAAGGGTAAAGGTAAGGGTAAGCCTAAGGGTAAAAGCAAGGGTAAGGGTAAGGGTAAGGGTAAGGGTTAGGGTAAGGGTAAGGGTAAGGGTAAGGGTAAGGGTAAGGGTAAGTGTAAGGGTAAGGGTAAGGGTAAGCTTAAGGGTAAAAGCAAGGGTAAGGGTAAGGGTAAGGGTAAGGGTAAGGGTAAGGGTAAGGGTAAGGGTAAGGGTAAGGGTAAGGGTAAGGGTAAGGGTAAGCTTAAGGGTAAGGGTAAGGGTAAGGGTAAGGGTAAGCCTAAGGGTAAAAGCAAGGGTAAGGGTAAGGGTAAGGGTAAGGGTAAGGGTAAGCTTAAGGGTAAAAGCAAGGGTAAGGGTAAGGGTGAGGGTAAGGGTAAGGGTAAGGGTAAGCTTAAGGGTAAAAGCAAGGGTAAGGGTAAGGGTAAGGGTAAGGGTAAGGGTAAGGGTAAAGGTAAGGGTAAGCCTAAGGGTAAAAGCTAGGGTAAGGGTAAGGGTAAGGGTAAGGGTAAGGGTAAGGGTAAGGGTAAGGGTAAGGGTAAGGGTAAGGGTAAGGGTAAGGGTAAGCTTAAGGGTAAAAGCAAGGGTAAGGGTAAGGGTAAGGGTAAGGGTAAGGGTAAGGGTAAGGGTAAGGGTAAGGGTAAGGGTAAGGGTAAGGGTAAGGGTAAGGGTAAGGGTAAGGGTAAGGGTAAGGGTAAGGGTAAGCTTAAGGGTAAAAGCAAGGGTGAGGGTAAGGGTAAGGGTAAGGGTAAGGGTAAGGGTAAGGGTGAGGGTAAGGGTAAGGGTAAGGGTAAGGGTAAGGGTAAGCTTAAGGGTAAAAGCAAGGGTAAGGGTAAGGGTAAGGGTAAGGGTAAGGGTAAGGGTAAGGGTAAGGGTAAGGGTAAGGGTAAAGGTAAGGGTAAGCCTAAGGGTAAAAGCAAGGGTAAGGGTAAGGGTAAGGGTAAGGGTAAGGGTAAGGGTAAGCTTAAGGGTAAAAGCAAGGGTAAGGGTAAGGGTAAGGGTAAGGGTAAGGGTAAGGGTAAGCTTAAGGGTAAGGATAAGGGTAAGGGTAAAAGCAAGGGTAAGGGTAAGGGTAAGTGTAAGGGTAAGGGTAAGCTTAAGGGTAAAAGCAAGGGTAAGGGTAAGGGTAAGGGTAAGGGTAAGGGTAAGGGTAAGGGTAAGGGTAAGGGTAAGCTTAAGGGTAAGGGTAAGGGTAAGGGTAAGGGTAAGCTCAAGGGTAAAAGCAAGGGTAAGGGTAAGGGTAAGGGTAAGGGTAAGGGTAAGGGTAAGGGTAAGGGTAAGGGTAAGGGTAAGGGTAAGGGTAAGCTTAAGGGTAAAAGCAAGGGTAAGGGTAAGGGTAAGGGTAAGGGTAAGGGTAAGGGTAAGGGTAAGGGTAAGGGTAAGGGTAAGGGTAAGCTTAAGGGTAAAAGCAAGGGTAAGGGTAAGGGTAAGGGTAAGGGTAAGGGTATGGGTAAGGGTAAGGGTAAGGGTAAGGGTAAAGGTAAGGGTAAGCTTAAGGGTAAAAGCAAGGGTAAGGGTAAGGGTAAGGGTAAGGGTAAGGGTAAGAGTAAGGGTAAGGGTAAGGGTAAGGGTAAGGGTAAGGGTAAGGGTAAGGGTAAGGGTAAGGGTAAGGGTAAGGGTAAGCTTAAGGGTAAAAGCAAGGGTAAGGGTAAGGGTAAGGGTAAGGGTAAGCCTAAGGGTAAAAGCAAGAGTAATGGTAAGGGTAAGGGTAAGGGTAAGGGTAAGCTTAAAGGTAAAAGCAAGGGTAAGGGTAAGGGTAAGGGAAAGGGTAAGGGTAAGGGTAAGCTTAAGGGTAAAAGCAAGGGTAAGGGTAAGGGTAAGGGTAAGGGTAAGGGTAAGGGTAAGGGTAAAGGTAAGGGTAAGGGTAAGGGTAAGGGTAAGGGTAAGGGTAAGGGTAAGCTTAAGGGTAAAAGCAAGGGTAAGGGTAAGGGTAAGGGTAAGGGTAAGGGTAAGCTTAAGGGTAAGGGTAAGGGTAAGGGTAAAGGTAAGGGTAAGCCTAAGGGTAAAAGCAAGGGTAAGGGTAAGGGTAAGGGTAAGGGTTAGGGTAAGGGTAAGGGTAAGGGTAAGGGTAAGGGTAAGGGTAAGTGTAAGGGTAAGGGTAAGGGTAAGCTTAAGGGTAAAAGCAAGGGTAAGGGTAAGGGTAAGGGTAAGGGTAAGGGTAAGGGTAAGGGTAAGGGTAAGGGTAAGGGTAAGGGTAAGCTTAAGGGTAAGGGTAAGGGTAAGGGTAAGGGTAAGCCTAAGGGTAAAAGCAAGGGTAAGGGTAAGGGTAAGGGTAAGGGTAAGGGTAAGCTTAAGGGTAAAAGCAAGGGTAAGGGTAAGGGTAAGGGTAAGGGTAAGGGTAAGGGTAAGCTTAAGGGTAAAAGCAAGGGTAAGGGTAAGGGTAAGGGTAAGGGTAAGGGTAAGGGTAAGGGTAAAGGTAAGGGTAAGCCTAAGGGTAAAAGCTAGGGTAAGTGTAAGGGTAAGGGTAAGGGTAAGGGTAAGGGTAAGGGTAAGGGTAAGGGTAAGGGTAAGGGTAAGGGTAAGGGTAAGCTTAAGGGTAAAAGCAAGGGTAAGGGTAAGGGTAAGGGTAAGGGTAAGGGTAAGGGTAAGGGTAAGGGTAAGGGTAAGGGTAAGGGTAAGGGTAAGGGTAAGGGTAAGGGTTAGGGTAAGGGTAAGGGTAAGGGTAAGGGTAAGGGTAAGCTTAAGGGTAAAAGCAAGGGTGAGGGTAAGGGTAAGGGTAAGGGTAAGGGTAAGGGTAAGGGTAAGGGTAAGGGTAAGGGTAAGCTTAAGGGTAAAAGCAAGGGTAAGGGTAAGGGTAAGGGTAAGGGTAAGGGTAAGGGTAAGGGTAAGGGTAAGGGTAAGGGTAAGGGTAAAGGTAAGGGTAAGCCTAAGGGTAAAAGCAAGGGTAAGGGTAAGGGTAAGGGTAAGGGTAAGGGTAAGGGTAAGCTTAAGGGTAAAAGCAAGGGTAAGGGTAAGGGTAAGGGTAAGGGTAAGGGTAAGGGTAAGGGTAAGGGTAAGGGTAAGGGTAAGCTTAAGGGTAAGGATAAGGGTAAGGGTAAAAGCAAGGGTAAGGGTAAGGGTAAGTGTAAGGGTAAGGGTAAGCTTAAGGGTAAAAGCAAGGGTAAGGGTAAGGGTAAGGGTAAGGGTAAGGGTAAGGGTAAGGGTAAGGGTAAGCTTAAGGGTAAGGGTAAGGGTAAGGGTAAGGGTAAGCTCAAGGGTAAAAGCAAGGGTAAGGGTAAGGGTAAGGGTAAGGGTAAGGGTAAGGGTAAGGGTAAGGGTAAGGGTAAGGGTAAGGGTAAGGGTAAGCTTAAGGGTAAAAGCAAGGGTAAGGGTAAGGGTAAGGGTAAGGGTAAGGGTAAGGGTAAGGGTAAGCTTAAGGGTAAAAGCAAGGGTAAGGGTAAGGGTAAGGGTAAGGGTAAGGGTAAGGGTAAGGGTAAGGGTAAGGGTAAGGGTAAGGGTAAGGGTAAAGGTAAGGGTAAGCCTAAGGGTAAAAGCAAGGGTAAGGGTAAGGGTAAGGGTAAGGGTAAGGGTAAGAGTAAGGGTAAGGGTAAGGGTAAGGGTAAGCTTAAGGGTAAAAGCAAGGGTAAGGGTAAGGGTAAGGGTAAGCCTAAGGGTAAAAGCAAGGGTAAGGGTAAGGGTAAGGGTAAGGGTAAGGGTAAGCTTAAGGGTAAAAGCAAGGGTAAGGGTAAGGGTAAGGGTAAGGGTAAGGGTAAGGGTAAGCTTAAGGGTAAAAGCAAGGGTGAGGGTAAGGGTAAGGGTAAGGGTAAGGGTAAGGGTAAGGGTAAGGGTAAGGGTAAAGGTAAGGGTAAGGGTAAGGGTAAGGGTAAGGGTAAGGGTAAGGGTAAGGGTAAGGGTAAGGGTAAGGGTAAGCTTAAGGGTAAAAGCAAGGGTAAGGGTAAGGGTAAGGGTAAGGGTAAGCCTAAGGGTAAAAGCAAGAGTAAGGGTAAGGGTAAGGGTAAGGGTAAGGGTAAGCTTAAAGGTAAAAGCAAGGGTAAGGGTAAGGGTAAGGGAAAGGGTAAGGGTAAGGGTAAGCTTAAGGGTAAGCTTAAGGGTAAAAGCAAGGGTAAGGGTAAGGGTAAGGGTAAGGGTAAGGGTAAGGGTAAGGGTAAGGGTAAAGGTAAGGGTAAGGGTAAGGGTAAGGGTAAGGGTAAGGGTAAGGGTAAGCTTAAGGGTAAAAGCAAGGGTAAGGGTAAGGGTAAGGGTAAGGGTAAGGGTAAGGGTGAGGGTAAGCTTAAGGGTAAGGGTAAGGGTAAGGGTAAGGGTAAGCTCAAGGGTAAAAGCAAGGGTAAGGGTAAGGGTAAGGGTAAGGGTAAGGGTAAGCTTAAGGGTAAAAGCAAGGGTAAGGGTAAGGGTAAGGGTAAGGGTAAGGGTAAGGGTAAGGGTAAGGGTAAGGGTAAGGGTAAGGGTCAGGGTAAGGGTAAGCTTAAGGGTAAGGGTAAGGGTAAGGGTAAGGGTAAGCTTAAGGGTAAAAGCAAGGGTAAGGGTAAGGGTAAGGGTATGGGTAAGGGTAAGGGTAAGGGTAAGGGTAAGCTTAAGGGTAAGGGTAAGGGTAGGGGTAAGGGTAAGCTTAAGGGTAAAAGCAAGGGTAAGGGTAAGGGTAAGGGTAAGGGTAAGGGTAAGCTTAAGGGTAAGGGTAAGGGTAAGGGTAAGGGTAAGGGTAAGCTTAAGGGTAAAAGCAAGGGTAAGGGTAAGGGTAAGGGTAAGGGTAAGGGTAAGGGTAAGGGTAAGGGTAAGGGTAAGGGTAAGGGTAAGGGTAAGGGTAAGGGTAAGGGTAAGGGTAAGGGTAAGCTTAAGGGTAAGGGTAAGGGTAACGGTAAGGGTAAGCTTAAGGGTAAAAGCAAGGGTAAGGGTAAGGGTAAGGGTAAGGGTAATCTTAAGGGTAAAAGCAAGGGTAAGGGTAAGGGTAAGGGTAAGGGTAAGGGTAAGGGTAAGGGTAAGGGTAAGGGTAAGGGTAAGCTTAAGGGTAAGGGTAAGGGTAAGCTTAAGGGTAAAAGCAAGGGTAAGGGTAAGGGTAAGGGTAAGGGTAAGGGTAAGGGTAAGGGTAAGGGTAAGGGTAAGGGTAAGGGTAGGGGGAAGGGTAAGGGTAAGGGTAAGGGTAAGGGTAAGCTTAAGGGTAAAAGTAAGGGTAAGGGTAAGGGTAAGGGTAAGGGTAAGGGTAAGGGTAAGGGTAAGGGTGAGGGTAAGGGTAAGCTTAAGGGTAAAAGCAAGGGTAAGGGTAAGGGTAAGGGTAAGGGTAAGGGTAAGGGTAAGGGTAAAGTTAAGGGTAAGCCTAAGGGTAAAAGCAAGGGTAAGGGTAAGGGTAAGGGTAAGGGTAAGGGTAAGGGTAAGGGTAAGGGTAAGGGTAAGGGTAAGGGTAAGGGTTAGGGTAAGCTTAAGGGTAAGGGTAAGGGTAAGGGTAAGGGTAAGCCTAAGGGTAAAAGCAAGGGTAAGGGTAAGGGTAAGGGTAAGGGTAAGGGTAAGCTTAAGGGTAAAAGCAAGGGTAAGGGTAAGGGTAAGGGTAAGGGTAAGGGTAAGGGTAAGCTTAAGGGTAAAAGCAAGGGTAAGGGTAAGGGTAAGGGTAAGGGTAAGGGTAAGGGTAAGGGTAAAGGTAAGGGTAAGCCTAAGGGTAAAAGCTAGGGTAAGTGTTAGGGTAAGGGTAAGGGTAAGGGTAAGGGTAAGGGTAAGGGTAAGGGTAAGGGTAAGGGTAAGGGTAAGCTTAAGGGTAAAAGCAAGGGTAAGGGTAAGGGTAAGGGTAAGGGTAAGGGTAAGGGTAAGGGTAAGGGTAAGGGTAAGGGTAAGGGTAAGGGTAAGGGTAAGGGTAAGGGTAAGGGTAAGGGTAAGGGTAAGCTTAAGGGTAAAAGCAAGGGTGAGGGTAAGGGTAAGGGTAAGGGTAAGGGTAAGGGTAAGGGTAAGGGTAAGGGTAAGGGTAAGCTTAAGGGTAAAAGCAACGGTAAGGGTAAGGGTAAGGGTAAGGGTAAGGGTAAGGGTAAGGGTAAGGGTAAGGGTAAGGGTAAGGGTAAGGGTAAAGGTAAGGGTAAGCCTAAGGGTAAAAGCAAGGGTAAGGGTAAGGGTAAGGGTAAGGGTAAGGGTAAGGGTAAGCTTAAGGGTAAAAGCAAGGGTAAGGGTAAGGGTAAGGGTAAGGGTAAGGGTAAGGGTAAGGGTAAGGGTAAGGGTAAGGGTAAGGGTAAGGGTAAGCTTAAGGGTAAGGATAAGGGTAAGGGTAAAAGCAAGGGTAAGGGTGAGGGTAAGTGTAAGGGTAAGGGTAAGCTTAAGGGTAAAAGCAAGGGTAAGGGTAAGGGTAAGGGTAAGGGTAAGGGTAAGGGTAAGGGTAAGGGTAAGCTTAAGGGTAAGGGTAAGGGTAAGGGTAAGGGTAAGCTCAAGGGTAAAAGCAAGGGTAAGGGTAAGGGTAAGGGTAAGGGTAAGGGTAAGGGTAAGGGTAAGGGTAAGGGTAAGGGTAAGGGTAAGCTTAAGGGTAAAAGCAAGGGTAAGGGTAAGGGTAAGGGTAAGGGTAAGGGTAAGGGTAAGGGTAAGCTTAAGGGTAAAAGCAAGGGTAAGGGTAAGGGTAAGGGTAAGGGTAAGGGTAAGGGTAAGGGTAAGGGTAAGGGTAAGGGTAAGGGTAAGGGTAAAGGTAAGGGTAAGCCTAAGGGTAAAAGCAAGGGTAAGGGTAAGGGTAAGGGTAAGGGTAAGGGTAAGAGTAAGGGTAAGGGTAAGGGTAAGGGTAAGCTTAAGGGTAAAAGCAAGGGTAAGGGTAAGGGTAAGGGTAAGCCTAAGGGTAAAAGCAAGGGTAAGGGTAAGGGTAAGGGTAAGGGTAAGGGTAAGCTTAAGGGTAAAAGCAAGGGTAAGGGTAAGGGTAAGGGTAAGGGTAAGGGTAAGGGTAAGCTTAAGGGTAAAAGCAAGGGTGAGGGTAAGGGTAAGGGTAAGGGTAAGGGTAAGGGTAAGGGTAAGGGTAAGGGTAAAGGTAAGGGTAAGGGTAAGGGTAAGGGTAAGGGTAAGGGTAAGGGTAAGGGTAAGGGTAAGGGTAAGGGTAAGGGTAAGCTTAAGGGTAAAAGCAAGGGTAAGGGTAAGGGTAAGGGTAAGGGTAAGCCTAAGGGTAAAAGCAAGAGTAAGGGTAAGGGTAAGGGTAAGGGTAAGGGTAAGCTTAAAGGTAAAAGCAAGGGTAAGGGTAAGGGTAAGGGAAAGGGTAAGGGTAAGGGTAAGCTTAAGGGTAAAAGCAAGGGTAAGGGTAAGGGTAAGGGTAAGGGTAAGGGTAAGGGTAAGGGTAAAGGTAAGGGTAAGGGTAAGGGTAAGGGTAAGGGTAAGGGTAAGGGTAAGCTTAAGGGTAAAAGCAAGGGTAAGGGTAAGGGTAAGGGTAAGGGTAAGGGTAAGGGTAAGGGTAAGCTTAAGGGTAAGGGTAAGGGTAAGGGTAAGGGTAAGCTCAAGGGTAAAAGCAAGGGTAAGGGTAAGGGTAAGGGTGAGGGTAAGGGTAAGCTTAAGGGTAAAAGCAAGGGTAAGGGTAAGGGTAAGGGTAAGGGTAAGGGTAAGGGTAAGGGTAAGGGTAAGGGTAAGGGTAAGGGTAAGGGTCAGGGTAAGGGTAAGCTTAAGGGTAAGGGTAAGGGTAAGGGTAAGGGTAAGCTTAAGGGTAAAAGCAAGGGTAAGGGTAAGGGTAAGGGTATGGGTAAGGGTAAGGGTAAGGGTAAGGGTAAGCTTAAGGGTAAGGGTAAGGGTAGGGGTAAGGGTAAGCTTAAGGGTAAAAGCAAGGGTAAGGGTAAGGGTAAGGGTAAGGGTAAGGGTAAGCTTAAGGGTAAGGGTAAGGGTAAGGGTAAGGGTAAGGGTAAGCTTAAGGGTAAAAGCAAGGGTAAGGGTAAGGGTAAGGGTAGGGGTAAGGGTAAGGGTAAGGGTAAGGGTAAGGGTAAGGGTAAGGGTAAGGGTAAGGGTAAGGGTAAGGGTAAGGGTAAGGGTAAGCTTAAGGGTAAGGGTAAGGGTAACGGTAAGGGTAAGCTTAAGGGTAAAAGCAAGGGTAAGGGTAAGGGTAAGGGTAAGGGTAAGGGTAAGGGTAATCTTAAGGGTAAAAGCAAGGGTAAGGGTAAGGGTAAGGGTAAGGGTAAGGGTAAGGGTAAGCGTAAGGGTAAGGGTAAGGGTAAGCTTAAGGGTAAGGGTAAGGGTAAGCTTAAGGGTAAAAGCAAGGGTAAGGGTAAGGGTAAGGGTAAGGGTAAGGGTAAGGGTAAGGGTAAGGGTAAGGGTAAGGGTAAGGGTAAGGGTAAGGGTAAGGGTAAGCTTAAGGGTAAAAGTAAGGGTAAGGGTAAGGGTAAGGGTAAGGGTAAGGGTAAGGGTAAGGGTAAGGGTGAGGGTAAGGGTAAGCTTAAGGGTAAAAGCAAGGGTAAGGGTAAGGGTAAGGGTAAGGGTAAGGGTAAGGGTAAGGGTAAAGGTAAGGGTAAGCCTAAGGGTAAAAGCAAGGGTAAGGGTAAGGGTAAGGGTGAGGGTAAGGGTAAGGGTAAGGGTAAGGGTAAGGGTAAGGGTTAGGGTAAGCTTAAGGGTAAAAGCAAGGGTAAGGGTAAGGGTAAGGGTAAGCCTAAGGGTAAAAGCAAGGGTAAGGGTAAGGGTAAGATTAAGGGTAAGGGTAAGGGTAAGGGTAAGCTTAAGGGTTAAAGCAAGGGTAAGGGTAAGGGTAAGGGTAAGGCTTACCCTTACCCTTACCCTTACCCTTGCTTTTACCCTTAAGCTTACCCTTACCCTTACCCTCACCCTCACCCTTACCCTTACCCTCACCCTTACCCTTACCCTTTCCCTTACCCTTACCCTTACCCTTACCCTTACCTTTACCCTTACCCTTACCCTTACCCTTGCTTTTACCCTTAGGCTTACCCTCACCTTTACCCTTACCCTTACCCTTACCCTTACCCTTGCTTTTACCCTTAAGCTTACCCTTACCCTTACCCTTACCCTTACCCTTACCCTTACCCTTACCCTTGCTTTTACCCTCAAGCTTACCCTTACCCTTACCCTTACCCTTACCCTTGCTTTTACCCTTAAGCTTACCCTTACCCTTACCCTTTTCCTTACCCTTAAGCTTAACCTTACCCTTACCCTTACCCTTACCCTTACCCTTACCCTAACCCTTACCCTTACCCTTGCTTTTACCCTTAAGCTTACCCTTACCCTTACCCTTACCCTTACCCTTACCCTTACACTTACCCTTACCCTTACCCTTACCCTTACCCTTACCCTTACCCTTGCATTTACCCTTAGGCTTACCCTTACCTTTACCCTTACCCTTACCCTCATCCTTACCCTTACCCTTACCCTTACCCTTACCCTTACCCTTACCCTTACCCTTGCTTTAACCCTTAAGCTTACCCTTACCCTTACCCTTACCCTTACCCTTACCCTTACCCTTGCTTTTACCCTAAAGCTTACCCTTACCCTTACCCTTACCCTTACCCTTACCCTTACCCTTAGCCTTACCCTTACCCTTACCCTTACCCTTACCCTTACCCTTACCCTTACCCTTGCTTTTACCCTTAAGCTTACCCTTACCCTTACCCTTACCCTTACCCTTACCCTTACCCTTACCCTTACCCTTGCTTTTACCCTTAAGCTTACCCTTACCCTTACCCTTACCCTTACCCTTACCCTTACCCTTACCCTTACCCTTACCCTTACCCTTACCCTTACCCTTACCCTTACCCTTACCCTTACCCTTGCTTTTACCCTTAGGCTTACCCTTACCTTTACCCTTACCCTTACCCTTACCCTTACCCTTACCCTTACCCTTGCTTTTACCCTTAAGCTTACCCTTACCCTTACCCTTACCCTTACCCTTACCCTTACCCTTACCCTTACCCTTACCCTTACCCTTACCCTTACCCTTACCCTTGCTTTTACCCTTAGGCTTACCCTTACCTTTACCCTTACCCTTACCCTTACCCTTACCCTTACCCTTACCCTTACCCTTACCCTTACCCTTACCCTTACCCTTACCCTTGCTTTTACCCTTAAGCTTACCCTTACCCTTACCCTTTCCCTTACCCTTACCCTTACCCTTGCTTTTACCTTTAAGCTTACCCTTACCCTTACCCTTACCCTTACCATTACCCTTGCTTTTACCCTTAGGCTTACCCTTACCCTTACCCTTACCCTTACCCTTGCTTTTACCCTTAAGCTTACCCTTACCCTTACCCTTACCCTTACCCTTACCCTTACCCTTACCCTTACCCTTACCCTTACCCTTACCCTTACCCTTACCCTTACCTTTACGCTTACCCTTACCCTTACCCTTACCCTTACCCTTACCCTTACCCTTACCCTTACCCTTACCCTTGCTTTTACCCTTAAGCTTACCCTTACCCTTACCCTTACCCTCACCCTTACCCTTACCCTTACCCTCACCCTTGCTTTTACCCTTAAGCTTACCCTTACCCTTACCCTTACCCTTACCCTTACCCTTACCCTTACCCTTGCTTTTACCCTTAAGCTTACCCTTACCCTTACCCTTACCCTTACCCTTACCCTTGCTTTTACCCTTAGGCTTACCCTTACCCTTACCCTTACCCTTACCCTTGCTTTTACCCTTAAGCTTACCCTTACCCTTACCCTTACCCTTACTCTTACCCTTACCCTTACCCTTACCCTTACCCTTACCCTTGCTTTTACCCTTAGGCTTACCCTTACCTTTACCCTTACCCTTACCCTTACCCTTACCCTTACCCTTACCCTTACCCTTACCCCCACCCTTGCTTTTACCCTTAAGCTTACCCTTACCCTTACCCTTACCCTTACCCTTACCCTTACCCTTACCCTTACCCTTACCCTTACCCTTACCCTTACCCTTACCCTTACCCTTACCCTTGCTTTTACCCTTAAGCTTACCCTTACCCTTACCCTTACCCTTACCCTTACCCTTACCCTTACCCTTACCCTTACCCTTACCCTTACCCTTACCCTTACCCTTGCGTTTACCCTTAAGCTTACCCTTACCCTTACCCTTACACTTACCCTTGAACTTACCCTTACCCTTACCCTTACCCTTACCCTTACCCTTACCCTTACCCTTACCCTTGCTTTTACCCTTAAGCTTACCCTTACCCTTACCCTTACCCTTACCCTTACCCTTGCTTTTACCCTTACCCTTATCCTTACCCTTAAGCTTACCCTTACCCTTACCCTTACCCTTACCCTTACCCTTACCCTTACCCTTGCTTTTACCCTTAAGCTTACCCTTACCCTTACCCTTACCCTTACCCTTACACTTACCCTTGCTTTTACCCTTAGGCTTACCCTTACCTTTACCCTTACCCTCACCGTAACCCTTACCCTTACCCTTACCCTTGCTTTTACCCTTAAGCTTACCCTTACCCTTACCCTTACCCTTACCCTTACCCTTACCCTTACCCTTACCCTTACCCTTACCCTCACCCTTGCTTTTACCCTTAAGCTTACCCTTACCCTTACCCTTACCCTTACCCTTACCCTTACCCTTACCCTTACCCTTACCCTTACCCTTACCCTTACCCTTGCTTTTACCCTTAAGCTTACCCTTACCCTTACCCTTACCCTTACCCTTACCCTTACCCTTACCCTTACCCTTACCCTTACCCTTACCTTTACCCTTGCTTTTACCCTTAGGCTTACCCTTACCTTTACCCTTACCCTTACCCTTACCCTTACCCTTACCCTTACCCTTGCTTTTACCCTTAAGCTTACCCTTACCCTTACCCTTACCCTTACCCTTACCCTTACCCTTACCCTTGCTTTTACCCTTAAGCGTACCCTTACCCTTACCCTTACCCTTACCCTTACCCTTGCTTTTACCCTTAGGCTTACCCTTACCCTTACCCTTACCCTTACCCTTAAGCTTACCCTTACCCTTACCCTTACCCTTACCCTAACCCTTACCCTTACCCTTACCCTTACCCTTACCCTTACCCTTACCCTTGCTTTTACCCTTAAGCTTACCCTTACCCTTACCCTTACACTTACCCTTACCCTTACCCTTACCCTTACCCTTACCCTTACCCTTACCCTAACCCTTACCCTTACCCTTGCTTTTACCCTTAGGCTTACCCTTACCTTTACCCTTACCCTTACCCTTACCCTTAAGCTTACCCTTACCCTTAGCCTTACCCTTACCCTTACCCTTACCCTTACCCTTGCTTTTACCCTTAAGCTTACCCTTACCCTTACCCTTACACTTACCCTTACCCTTACCCTTACCCTTACCCTTACCCTTACCCTTACCCTTACCCTTAACCTAACCCTTACCCTTACCCTTGCTTTTACCCTTAGGCTTACCCTTACCTTTACCCTTACCCTTACCCTTACCCTTACCCTTACCCTTACCCTTACCCTTACCCTTACCCTTACCCTTACCCTTACCCTTACCCTTACCCTTGCTTTTACCCTTAAGCTTACCCTTACCCTTACCCTTACCCTTACCCTTACCCTTACCCTTACCCTTACCCTTACCCTTACCTTTACCCTTGCTTTTACCCTTAAGCTTACCCTTACCCTTACCCTTACCCTTACCCTCACCCTTACCCTTACCCTTACCCTTGCTTTTACCCTTAAGCTTACCCTTACCCTTACCCTTACCCTTACCCTTACCCTTACCCTTACCCTTACCCTTACCCTTACCCTTACCCTTGCTTTTACCCTTAAGCTTACCCTTACCCTTACCCTTACCCTTACCCTTACCCTTACCCTTACCCTTACCCTTACCCTTACCCTTACCCTTACCCTTACCCTTGCGTTTACCCTTAAGCTTACCCTTACCCTTACCCTTACCCTTACCCTTGAACTTACCCTTACCCTTACCCTTACCCTTACCCTTACCCTTACCCTTACCCTTACCCTTACCCTTACCCTTACCCTTGCTTTTACCCTTAAGCTTACCCTTACCCTTACCCTTACCCTTACCCTTACCCTTGCTTTAACCCTTACCCTTATCCTTACCCTTAAGCTTACCCTTACCCTTACCCTTACCCTTACCCTTACCCTTACCCTTACCCTTGCTTTTACCCTTAAGCTTACCCTTACCCTTACCCTTACCCTTACCCTTACCCTTACCCTTGCTTTTACCCTTAGGCTTACCCTTACCTTTACCCTTACCCTTACCCTAACCCTTACCCTTACCCTTACCCTTGCTTTTACCCTTAAGCTTACCCTTACCCTTACCCTTACCCTTACCCTTACCCTTACCCTTACCCTTACCCTCACCCTTGCTTTTACCCTTAAGCTTACCCTTACCCTTACCCTTACCCTTACCCTTACCCTTACCCTTACCCTTACCCTTACCCTTACCCTTGCTTTTACCCTTAAGCTTACCCTTACCCTTACCCTTACCCTTACCCTTACCCTTACCCTTACCCTTACCCTTACCCTTACCCTTACCTTTACCCTTGCTTTTACCCTTAGGCTTACCCTTACCTTTACCCTTACCCTAACCCTTACCCCTACCCTTACCCTTACCCTTGCTTTTACCCTTAAGCTTACCCTTACCCTTACCCTTACCCTTACCCTTGCTTTTACCCTTAAGCTTACCTTTACCCTTACCCTTACCCTTACCCTTACCCTTGCTTTTACCCTTAGGCTTACCCTTACCCTTACCCTTACCCTTAAGCTTACCCTTACCCTTACCCTTACCCTTACCCTTACCCTTACCCTTACCCTTACCCTTACCCTTACCCTTGCTTTTACCCTTAAGCTTACCCTTACCCTTACCCTTACACTTACCCTTACCCTTACCCTTACCCTTACCCTTACCCTTACCCTAACCCTTACCCTTACCCTTGCTTTTACCCTTAGGCTTACCCTTACCTTTACCCTTACCCTTACCCTTACCCTTAAGCTTACCCTTACCCTTACCCTTACCCTTACCCTTACCCTTACCCTTACCCTTACCCTTGCTTTTACCCTTATGCTTACCCTTACCCTTACCCTTACACTTACCCTTACCCTTACCCTTACCCTTACCCTTACCCTTACCCTTACCCTTACCCTTACCCTTAACCTAACCCTTACCCTTACCCTTGCTTTTACCCTTAGGCTTACCCTTACCTTTACCCTTACCCTTACCCTTACCCTTACCCTTACCCTTACCCTTACCCTTACCCTTACCCTTACCCTTGCTTTTACCCTTAAGGTTACCCTTACCCTTACCCTTACCTTTACCCTTACCCTTACCCTTACCCTTACCTTTACCCTTGCTTTTACCCTTAAGCTTACCCTTACCCTTACCCTTACCCTTACCCTCACCCTTACCCTTACCCTTACCCTTGCTTGTACCCTTAAGCTTACCCTTACCCTTACCCTTACCCTTACCCTTACCCTTACCCTTACCCTTACCCTTACCCTTACCCTTGCTTTTACCCTTAAGCTTACCCTTACCCTTACCCTTACCCTTACCCTTACCCTTACCCTTACCCTTACCCTTACCCTTACACTTACCCTTGCTTTTACCCTTAGGCTTACCCTTACCTTTACCCTTACCCTTACCCTTACCCTTACCCTTGCTTTTACCCTTAAGCTTACCCTTACCCTTACCCTTACCCTTACCCTTACCCTTACCCTTGCTTTTACCCTTAAGCTTACCCTTACCCTTACCCTTACCCTTACCCTTGCTTTTACCCTTAAGCTTACCCTTACCCTTACCCTTTTCCTTACCCTTAAGCTTAACCTTACCCTTACCCTTACCCTTACCCTTACCCTTACCCTAACCCTTACCCTTACCCTTGCTTTTACCCTTAAGCTTACCCTTACCCTTACCCTTACCCTTACCCTTACCCTTACACTTACCCTTACCCTTACCCTTACCCTTACCCTTACCCTTACCCTTGCATTTACCCTTAGGCTTACCCTTACCTTTACCCTTACCCTTACCCTTATCCTTACCCTTACCCTTACCCTTACCCTTACCCTTACCCTTACCCTTGCTTTAACCCTTAAGCTTACCCTTACCCTTACCCTTACCCTTACCCTTACCCTTACCCTTGCTTTTACCCTAAAGCTTACCCTTACCCTTACCCTTACCCTTACCCTTACCCTTACCCTTACCCTTACCCTTACCCTTACCCTTACCCTTACCCTTACCCTTACCCTTACCCTTACCCTTGCTTTTACCCTTAAGCTTACCCTTACCCTTACCCTTACCCTTACCCTTACCCTTACCCTTATCCTTACCCTTACCCTTGCTTTTACCCTTAAGCTTACCCTTACCCTTACCCTTACCCTTACCCTTACCCTTACCCTTACCCTTACCCTTACCCTTGCTTTTACCCTTAGGCTTACCCTTACCTTTACCCTTACCCTTACCCTTACCCTTTCCCTTACCCTTACCCTTGCTTTTACCCTTAAGCTTACCCTTACCCTTACCCTTACCCTTACCCTTACCCTTACCCTTACCCTTACCCTTACCCTTACCCTTACCCTCACCCTTACCCTTACCCTTACCCTTGCTTTTACCCTTAGGCTTACCCTTACCTTTACCCTTACCCTTACCCTTAAACTTACCCTTACCCTTACCCTTACCCTTACCCTTACCCTTACCCTTTCCCTTACCCTTACCCTTACCCTTGCTTTTACCCTTAAGCTTACCCTTACCCTTACCCTTTCCCTTACCCTTACCCTTACCCTTGCTTTTACCTTTAAGCTTACCCTTACCCTTACCCTTACCATTACCCTTGCTTTTACCCTTAGGCTTACCCTTACCCTTACCCTTACCCTTATCCTTGCTTTTACCCTTAAGCTTACCCTTACCCTTACCCTTACCCTTACCCTTACCCTTACCCTTACCCTTACCCTTACCCTTACCCTTACCCTTACCCTTACCCTTACCCTTACCTTTACCCTCACCCTTACCCTTACCCTTACCCTTACCCTTACCCTTACCCTTACCCTTACCCTTACCCTTACCCTTGCTTTTACCCTTAAGCTTACCCTTACCCTTACCCTTACCCTCACCCTTACCCTTACCCTTACCCTCACCCTTGCTTTTACCCTTAAGCTTACCCTTACCCTTACCCTTACCCTTACCCTTACCCTTACCCTTACCCTTGCTTTTACCCTTAAGCTTACCCTTACCCTTACCCTTACCCTTACCCTTACCCTTACCCTTGCTTTTACCCTTAGGCTTACCCTTACCCTTACCCTTACCCTTACCCTTGCTTTTACCCTTAAGCTTACCCTTACCCTTACCCTTACCCTTACTCTTACCCTTACCCTTACCCTTACCCTTACCCTTGCTTTTACCCTTAGGCTTACCCTTACCTTTACCCTTACCCTTACCCTTACCCTTACCCTTACCCTTACCCTTACCCTCACCCTTGCTTTTACCCTTAAGCTTACCCTTACCCTTACCCTTACCCTTACCCTTACCCTTACCCTTACCCTTACCCTTACCCTTACCCTTACCCTTACCCTTACCCTTACCCTTACCCTTACCCTTGCTTTTACCCTTAAGCTTACCCTTACCCTTACCCTTACCCTTACCCTTACCCTTACCCTTACCCTTACCCTTACCCTTACCCTTACCCTTACCCTTACCCTTACCCTTGCGTTTACCCTTAAGCTTACCCTTACCCTTACCCTTACACTTACCCTTGAACTTACCCTTACCCTTACCCTTACCCTTACCCTTACCCTTACCCTTACCCTTACCCTTGCTTTTACCCTTAAGCTTACCCTTACCCTTACCCTTACCCTTACCCTTACCATTGCTTTTACCCTTACCCTTATCCTTACCCTTAAGCTTACCCTTACCCTTACCCTTACCCTTACCCTTACCCTTACCCTTACCCTTGCTTTTACCCTTAAGCTTACCCTTACCCTTACCCTTACCCTTACCCTTACCCTTACCCTTGCTTTTACCCTTAGGCTTACCCTTACCTTTACCCTTACCCTTACCGTAACCCTTACCCTTACCCTTACCCTTGCTTTTACCCTTAAGCTTACCCTTACCCTTACCCTTACCCTTACCCTTACCCTTACCCTTACCCTTACCCTCACCCTTGCTTTTACCCTTAAGCTTACCCTTACCCTTACCCTTACCCTTACCCTTACCCTTACCCTTACCCTTACCCTTACCCTTGCTTTTACCCTTAAGCTTACCCTTACCCTTACCCTTACCCTTACCCTTACCCTTACCCTTACCCTTACCCTTACCCTTACCCTTACCTTTACCCTTGCTTTTACCCTTAGGCTTACCCTTACCTTTACCCTTACCCTTACCCTTACCCTTACCCTTACCCTTACCCTTGCTTTTACCCTTAAGCTTACCCTTACCCTTACCCTTACCCTTACCCTTACCCTTACCCTTACCCTTACCCTTGCTTTTACCCTTAAGCTTACCCTTACCCTTACCCTTACCCTTACCCTTGCTTTTACCCTTAGGCTTACCCTTACCCTAACCCTTACCCTTACCCTTAAGCTTACCCTTACCCTTACCCTTACCCTTACCCTTACCCTTACCCTTACCCTTACCCTTACCCTTACCCTTACCCTTACCCTTGCTTTTACCCTTAAGCTTACCCTTACCCTTACCCTTACACTTACCCTTACCCTTACCCTTACCCTTACCCTTACCCTTACCCTTACCCTTACCCTAACCCTTACCCTTACCCTTGCTTTTACCCTTAGGCTTACCCTTACCTTTACCCTTACCCTTACCCTTACCCTTAAGCTTACCCTTACCCTTACCCTTACCCTTACCCTTACCCTTACCCTTACCCTTGCTTTTACACTTAAGCTTACCCTTACCCTTACCCTTACACTTACACTTACCCTTACCCTTACCCTTACCCTTACCCTTACCCTTACCCTTACCCTTACCCTTAACCTAACCCTTACCCTTACCCTTGCTTTTACCCTTAGGCTTACCCTTACCTTTACCCTTACCCTTACCCTTACCCTTACCCTTACCCTTACCCTTACCCTTACCCTTACCCTTACCCTTACCCTTACCCTTACCCTTGCTTTTACCCTTAAGCTTACCCTTACCCTTACCCTTACCCTTACCCTTACCCTTACCCTTACCCTTACCTTTACCCTTGCTTTTACCCTTAAGCTTACCCTTACCCTTACCCTTACCCTTACCCTCAGCCTTACCCTTACCCTTACCCTTGCTTTTACCCTTAAGCTTACCCTTACCCTTACCCTTACCCTTACCCTTACCCTTACCCTTACCCTTACCCTTACCCTTACCCTTACCCTTGCTTTTACCCTTAAGCTTACCCTTACCCTTACCCTTACCCTTACCCTTACCCTTACCCTTACCCTTACCCTTACCCTTACCCTTACCCTTACCCTTGCGTTTACCCTTAAGCTTACCCTTACCCTTACCCTTACCCTTACCCTTGAACTTACCCTTACCCTTACCCTTACCCTTACCCTTACCCTTACCCTTACCCTTACCCTTGCTTTTACCCTTAAGCTTACCCTTACCCTTACCCTTACCCTTACCCTTACCCTTGCTTTTACCCTTACCCTTATCCTTACCCTTAAGCTTACCCTTACCCTTACCCTTACCCTTACCCTTACCCTTACCCTTGCTTTTACCCTTAAGCTTACCCTTACCCTTACCCTTACCCTTACCCTTACCCTTACCCTTGCTTTTACCCTTAGGCTTACCCTTACCTTTACCCTTACCCTTACCCTAACCCTTACCCTTACCCTTACCCTTGCTTTTACCCTTAAGCTTACCCTTACCCTTACCCTTACCCTTACCCTTACCCTTACCCTTACCCTTACCCTCACCCTTGCTTTTACCCTTAAGCTTACCCTTACCCTTACCCTTACCCTTACCCTTACCCTTACCCTTACCCTTACCCTTACCCTTACCCTTACCCTTACCCTTGCTTTTACCCTTAAGCTTACCCTTACCCTTACCCTTACCCTTACCCTTACCCTTACCCTTACCCTTACCCTTACCCTTACCCTTACCTTTACCCTTGCTTTTACCCTTAGGCTTACCCTTACCTTTACCCTTACCCTTACCCTTACCCCTACCCTTACCCTTACCCTTGCTTTTACCCTTAAGCTTACCCTTACCCTTACCCTTACCCTTACCCTTTCCCTTGCTTTTACCCTTAAGCTTACCCTTACCCTTACCCTTACCCTTACCCTTACCCTTGCTTTTACCCTTAGGCTTACCCTTACCCTTACCCTTACCCTTAAGCTTACCCTTACCCTTACCCTTACCCTTACCCTTACCCTTACCCTTACCCTTACCCTTACCCTTACCCTTGCTTTTTCCCTTAAGCTTACCCTTACCCTTACCCTTACACTTACCCTTACCCTTACCCTTACCCTTACCCTTACCCTTACCCTTACCCTAACCCTTACCCTTACCCTTGCTTTTACCCTTAGGCTTACCCTTACCTTTACCCTTACCCTTACCCTTACCCTTAAGCTTACCCTTACCCTTACCCTTACCCTTACCCTTACCCTTACCCTTACCCTTACCCTTGCTTTTACCCTTATGCTTACCCTTACCCTTACCCTTACACTTACCCTTACCCTTACCCTTACCCTTACCCTTACCCTTACCCTTACCCTTACCCTTACCCTTAACCTAACCCTTACCCTTACCCTTGCTTTTAACCTTAGGCTTACCCTTACCTTTACCCTTACCCTTACCCTTACCCTTACCCTTACCCTTACCCTTACCCTTACCCTTACCCTTACCCTTACCCTTACCCTTACCCTTACCCTTACCCTTACCCTTGCTTTTACCCTCAAGGTTACCCTTACCCTTACCCTTACCTTTACCCTTACCCTTACCCTTACCCTTACCTTTACCCTTGCTTTTACCCTTAAGCTTACCCTTACCCTTACCCTTACCCTTACCCTCACCCTTACCCTTACCCTTACCCTTGCTTTTACCCTTAAGCTTACCCTTACCCTTACCCTTACCCTTACCCTTACCCTTACCCTTACCCTTACCCTTACCCTTACCCTTACCCTTACCCTTACCCTTACCCTTACCCTTACCCTTACCCTTACCCTTACCCTTACCCTTACCCTTACCCTTACCCTTACCCTTACCCTTACCCTTGCTTTTACCCTTAAGCTTACCCTTACCCTTACCCTTACCCTTACCCTTACCCTTACCCTTACCCTTACCCTTACCCTTACCCTTACCCTTACCCTTACCTTTACCCTTGCTTTTACCCTTAAGCTTACCCTTACCCTTACCCTTACCCTTACCCTTACCCTTACCCTCACCCTTACCCTTACCCTTACCCTTGCTTTTACCCTTAAGCTTACCCTTACCCTTACCCTTACCCTTACCCTTACCCTTACCCTTACCCTTACCCTTACCCTTGCTTTTACCCTTAAGCTTACCCTTACCTTTACCCTTACCCTTACCCTTACCCTTACCCTTACCCTTACCCTTACCCTTACCCTTACCCTTGCTTTAACCCTTAAGCTTACCCTTACCCTCACCCTTACCCTTACCCTTACCCTTGCTTTTACCCTTAAGCTTACCCTTACCCTTACCCTTACCCTTACCCTTACCCTTGTTTTACCCTTAGGCTTACCCTTACCCTTACCCTTACCCTTACCCTTGCTTTTACCCTTTAGCTTACCCTTACCCTTACCCTTACCCTTACCCTTACCCTTACCCTTACCCTTACCCTTACCCTTTCCTTTACCCTTACCCTTGCTTTTACCCTTAGGCTTACCCTAACCTTTACCCTTACCCTTACCCTTACCCTTACCCTTACCCTTACCCTTGCTTTTACCCTTAAGCTTACCCTTACCCTTACCCTTACCCTTACCCTTACCCTTACCCTTACCCTTACCCTTACCCTTACCCTTGCTTTTACCCTTAAGCTTACCCTTACCCTTACCCTTACCCTCACCCTTACCCTTACCCTTGCTTATACCCTTAAGCTTACCCTTACCCTTACCCTTACCCTTACCCTTACCCTTACCCTTACCCTTACCCTTACCCTTACCCTTACCCTTACCCTTGCTTTTACCCTTAGGCTTACCCTTACCTTTACCCTTACCCTTACCCTTACCCTTACCCTTGGTTTTACCCTCAAGCTTACCCTTACACTTACCCTTACCCTTACCCTAACCCTTACCCTTGCTTTTACCCTTAAGCTTACCCTTACCCTTACCCTTACCCTTACCCTTACCCTTACCCTTACCCTTACCCTTACCCTTACCCTTGCTTTTACCCTTAAGCTTACCCTTACCCTTCCCCCTACCCTTACCCTTACCCTTACCCTTACCCTTACCCTTACCCTTACCCTTACCCTTACCCTTGCTTTTACCCTTAAGCTTACCCTTACCCTTACCCTTACCCTTACCCTTACCCTTACCCTTACCCTTACCCTTGCTTTTACCCTTAAGCTTACCCTTACCCTTACCCTTACCCTTACCCTTACCCTTACCCTTACCCTTACCCTTACCCTTACCCTTACCCTTACCCTAACCCTTACCCTTACCCTTACCCTTACCCTTACCCTTGCTTTTACCCTTAGGCTTACCCTTACCTTTACCCTTACCCTTACCCTTACCCTTACCCTTACCCTTGCTTTTACCCTTAAGCTTACCCTTACCCTTACCCTTACCCTTACCCTTACCCTTACCCTTACCCTTACCCTTACCCTTACCCTTACCCTTGCTTTTACCCTTAGGCTTACCCTTACCTTTACCCTTACCCTTACCCTTACCCTTACCCTTACCCTTACCCTTACCCTTACCCTTACCTTTACCCTTACCCTTACCCTTACCCTTACCCTTACCCTTACCCTTGCTTTTACCCTTAAGCTTACCCTTACCCTTACCCTTTCCCTTACCCTTACCCTTACCCTTGCTTTTACCTTTAAGCTTACCCTTACCCTAACCCTTACCCTTACCCTTACCCTTGCTTTTACCCTTAGGCTTACCCTTACCCTTACCCTTACCCTTACCCTTGCTTTTACCCTTAAGCTTACCCTTACCCTTACCCTTACCCTTACCCTTACCCTTACCCTTACCCTTACCCTTACCCTTACCCTTACCTTTACCCTTACCCTTACCCTTACCCTTACCCTTACCCTTACCCTTACCCTTACCCTTACCCTTACCCTTACCCTTACCCTTGCTTTTACCCTTAAGCTTACCCTTACCCTTACCCTTACCCTCACCCTTACCCTTACCCTTACCCTCACCCTTGCTTTTACCCTTAAGCTTACCTTACCCTTACCCTTACCCTTACCCTTACCCTTACCCTTACCCTTACCCTTACCCTTGCTTTTACCCTTAAGCTTACCCTTACCCTTACCCTTACCCTTACCCTTACCCTTGCTTTTACCCTTAGGCTTACCCTTACCCTTGCTTTTACCCTTACGCTTACCCTTACCCTTACCCTTACCCTTACCCTTACTCTTACCCTTACCCTTACCCTTACCCTTACCCTTACCCTTACCCTTACCCCTACCCTTGCTTTTACCCTTAGGCTTACCCTTACCTTTACCCTTACCCTTACCCTTACCCTTACCCTTACCCTTACCCTTACCCTTACCCTCACCCTTGCTTTTACCCTTAAGCTTACCCTTACCCTTACCCTTACCCTTACCCTTACCCTTACCCTTACCCTTACCCTTACCCTTACCCTTACCCTTACCCTTACCCTTACCCTTACCCTTGCTTTTACCCTTAAGCTTACCCTTACCCTTACCCTTACCCTTACCCTTACCCTTACCCTTACCCTTACCCTTACCCTTACCCTTACCCTTGCTTTTACCCTTAAGCTTACCCTTACCCTTACCCTTACCCTTACCCTTGAACTTACCCTTACCCTTACCCTTACCCTTACCCTTACCCTTACCCTTACCCTTACCCTTACCCTTGCTTTTACCCTTAAGCTTACCCTTACCCTTACCCTTACCCTTACCCTTACCCTTGCTTTTACCCTTACCCTTATCCTTACCCTTAAGCTTACCCTTACCCTTACCCTTACCCTTACCCTTACACTTACCCTTACCCTTACCCTTGCTTTTACCCTTAAGCTTACCCTTACCCTTACCCTTACCCTTACCCTTACCCTTACCCTTACCCTTGCTTTTACCCTTAGGCTTACCCTTACCTTTACCCTTACCCTTACCCTTACCCTTACCCTTACCCTTACCCTTGCTTTTACCCTTAAGCTTACCCTTACCCTTACCCTTACCCTTACCCTTACCCTTACCCTTACCCTTACCCTCACCCTTGCTTTTACCCTTAAGCTTACCCTTACCCTTACCCTTACCCTTACCCTTACCCTTACCCTTACCCTTACCCTTACCCTTACCCTTACCCTTACCCTTACCCTTACCCTTACCCTTACCCTTACCCTTACCCTTGCTTTTACCCTTAAGCTTACCCTTACCCTTACCCTTACCCTTACCCTTACCCTTACCCTTACCCTTACCCTTACCCTTACCCTTACCCTTACCCTTACCTTTACCCTTGCTTTTACCCTTAGGCTTACCCTTACCTTTACCCTTACCCTTACCCTTACCCTTACCCTTACCCTTACCCTTGCTTTTACCCTTAAGCTTACCCTTACCCTTACCCTTACCCTTACCCTTACCCTTGCTTTTACCCTTAAGCTTACCCTTACCCTTACCCTTACCCTTACCCTTGCTTTTACCCTTAGGCTTACCCTTGCCCTTACCCTTACCCTTACCCTTAAGCTTACCCTTACCCTTACCCTTACCCTTACCCTTACCCTAACCCTTACCCTTACCCTTACCCTTGCTTTTACCCTTAAGCTTACCCTTACCCTTACCCTTACACTTACCCTTACCCTTACCCTAACCCTTACCCTTACCCTTGCTTTTACCCTTAGGCTTACCCTTACCTTTACCCTTACCCTTACCCTTACCCTTAAGCTTACCCTTACCCTTACCCTTACCCTTACCCTTACCCTTACCCTTACCCTTACCCTTACCCTTGCTTTTACCCTTAAGCTTACCCTTACCCTTACCCTTACACTTACCCTTACCCTTACCCTTACCCTTACCCTTACCCTTACCCTTAACCTAACCCTTACCCTTACCCTTGCTTTTACCCTTAGGCTTACCCTTACCTTTACCCTTACCCTTACCCTTACCCTTACCCTTACCCTTACCCTTACCCTTACCCTTACCCTTACCCTTACCCTTACCCTTGCTTTTACCCTTAAGCTTAACCTTACCCTTACCCTTACCCTTACCCTTACCCTTACCCTTACCCTTACCTTTACCCTTGCTTTTACCCTTAAGCTTACCCTTACCCTTACCCTTACCCTTACCCTCACCCTTACCCTTACCCTTACCCTTGCTTTTACCCTTAAGCTTACCCTTACCCTTACCCTTACCCTTACCCTTACCCTTACCCTTACCCTTACCCTTACCCTTACCCTTACCCTTGCTTTTACCCTTAGGCTTACCCTTACCTTTACCCTTACCCTTACCCTTACCCTTACCCTTACCCTTACCCTTACCCTTACCCTTGCTTTAACCCTTAAGCTTACCCTTACCCTCACCCTTACCCTTACCCTTGCTTTTACCCTTAAGCTTACCCTTACCCTTACCCTTACCCTTACCCTTACCCTTGTTTTACCCTTAGGCTTACCCTTACCCTTACCCTTACCCTTACCCTTGCTTTTACCCTTAAGCTTACCCTTACCCTTACCCTTACCCTTACCCTTACCCTTACCCTTACCTTTACCCTTACCCTTGCTTTTACCCTTAGGCTTACCCTAACCTTTACCCTTACCCTTACCCTTACCCTTACCCTTACCCTTACCCTTGCTTTTACCCTTAAGCTTACCCTTACCCTTACCCTTACCCTTACCCTTACCCTTACCCTTACCGTTACCCTTGCTTTTACCCTTAAGCTTACCCTTACCCTTACCCTTACCCTCACCCTTACCCTTACCCTTACCCTTGCTTATACCCTTAAGCTTACCCTTACCCTTACCCTTACCCTTACCCTTACCCTTACCCTTACCCTTGCTTTTACCCTTAGGCTTACCCTTACCTTTACCCTTACCCTTACCCTTACCCTTACCCTTGCTTTTACCCTCAAGCTTACCCTTACCCTTACCCTTACCCTTACCCTAACCCTTACCCTTGCTTTTACCCTTAAGCTTACCCTTACCCTTACCCTTACCCTTACCCTTACCCTTACCCTTACCCTTACCCTTACCCTTACCCTTACCCTTACCCTTACCCTTACCCTTGCTTTTACCCTTAAGCTTACCCTTACCCTTACCCTTACCCTTACCCTTACCCTTACCCTTACCCTTACCCTTACCCTTGCTTTTACCCTTAAGCTTACCCTTACCCTTACCCTTACCCTTACCCTTACCCTTACCCTCACCCTTACCCTTACCCTTGCTTTTACCCTAAGGCTAACCCTTACCTTTACCCTTACCCTTACCCTTACCCTTGCTTTTACCCTTAAGCTTACACTTACCCTTACCCTTACCCTTACCCTTGCTTTTACTCTTAAGCTTACCCTTACCCTTACCCTTACCCTTACCCTTACCCTTACCCTTACCCTTACCCTTACCCTTGCTTTTACCCTTACCCTTACCCTTGCTTTTACCCTTAGGCTTACCCTTACCCTTACCCTTACCCTTACCCTTACCCTTACCCTTGCTTTTACCCTTAAGCTTACCCTTACCCTTACCCTTACCCTTACCCTTACCCTTACCACTACCCTTACCCTTACCCTTACCCTTACCCTTACCCTTACCCTTACCCTTACCCTTAGCCTTACCCTTACCCTTGCTTTTACCCTTAAGCTTACCCTTAACCTTACCCTTACCCTCACCCTTACCCTTACCCTTACCCTTACCCTTACCCTTACCCTTACCCTTACCCTTACCCTTACCCTTACCCTTACCCTTACCCTTACCCTTACTCTTGCTTTTACCCTTAAGCTTACCCTTACCCTTACCCTTAACCTTACCCTTACCCTTACCCTTACCCTTACCCTTACCCTTACCCTTGCTTTTACCCTTAAGCTTACCCTTACCCTTACCCTTACCCTTACCCTTAACCTTACCCTTACCCTTACCCTTACCCTTACCCTTACCCTTACCCTTACCCATACCCTTGCTTTTACCCTTAGGCTAACCCTTACCTTTACCCTTACCCTTACCCTTACCCTTACCCTTACCCTTACCCTTACCCTTACCCTTTCTTTTACCCTTAAGCTTACCCTTACCCTTACCCTTACCCTTACCCTTACCCTTACCCTTACCCTTGCTTTTACCCTTAAGCTTACCCTTACCCTTACCCTTACCCTTACCCTTACCCTTGCTTTTACCCTTAGGCTTACCCTTACCCTTACCCTTAACCTTACCCTTACCCTTACCCTTACCCTTACCCTTACCCTTACCCTTACCCTCACCCTTGCTTTTACCCTTAAGCTTACCCTTACCCTTACCCTTACCCTTACCCTTACCCTTACCCTTACCCTTACCCTTACCCTTACCCTTACCCTTACCCTTACCCTTACCCTTACCCTTGCTTTTACCCTTAGGCTTACCCTTACCTTTACCCTTACCCTTACCCTTACCCTTACCCTTACCCTTACCCTTACCCTTACCCTTGCTTTTACCCTTAAGCTTACCCTTACCCTTACCCTTACCCTTACCCTTACCCTTACCCTTACCCTTGCTTTTACCCTTAAGCTTACCCTTACCCTTACCCTTACCCTTACCCTTGCTTTTACCCTTAGGCTTACCCTTACCCTTAACCTTACCCTTACCCTTGCTTTTACCCTTAAGCTTACCCTTACCCTTACGCTTACTCTTACCCTTACCCTTACCCTTACCCTTACCCTTACCCTTACCCTTACCCTTACCCTTACCCTTACCCTTACCCTTACCCTTACCCTTACCCTTGCTTTTACCCTTAGGCTTACCCTTACCTTTACCCTTACCCTAACCCTTACCCTTACCCTTACCCTTACCCTTAACCTTGCTTTTACCCTTAAGCTTACCCTTACCCCTACCCTTACCCTTACCCTTACCCTTACCCTTACCCTTACCCTTACCCTTGCTTTTACCCTTAAGCTTACCCTTACCCTTACCCTTACCCTTACCCTTACCCTTACCCTTACCCTTACCCTTACCCTTACCCTTACCCTTGCTTTTACCCTTAAGCTTACCCTTAACCTTACCCTTACCCTTACCCTTACCCTTACCCTTACCCTTACCTTTACCCTTACCCTTACCCTTACCCTTACCCTTACCCTTACCCTTACCCTTACCCTTACCCTTACCCTTACCCTTGCTTTTACCCTTAAGCTTACCCTTACCCTCACCCTTACCCTTACCCTTACCCTTACCCTTACCCTTACCCTTACCCTTACCCTTACCCTTGCTTTTACCCTTAAGCTTACCCTTACCCTTACCCTTACCCTTACCCTTACCCTTACCCTTACCCTTGCTTTTACCCTTAGGCTTACCCTTACCTTTACCCTTACCCTTACCCTTACCCTTACCCTTACCCTTACCCTTACCCTTACCCTTACCCTTACCCTTGCTTTTACCCTTAAGCTTACCCTTACCCTTACCCTTACCCTTACCCTTACCCTTACCCTTGCTTTTACCCTTAAGCTTACCCTTACCCTTACCCTTACCCTTACCCTTACCCTTGCTTTTACCCTTAGGCTCACCCTTACCCTTACCCTTACCCTAACCCTTGCTTTTACCCTTAAGCTTACCCTTACCCTTACCCTTACTCTCACCCTTACCCTTACCCTTACCCTTACCCTTACCCTTACCCTTACCCTTACCCTTACCCTTACCCTTACCCTTACCCTTGCTTTTACCCTTAGGCTTACCCTTACCTTTACCCTTACCCTAACCCTTACCCTTACCCTTACCCTTACCCTTACCCTTGCTTTTACCCTTAAGCTTACCCTTACCCTTACCCTTACCCTTACCCTTACCCTTACCCTTACCCTTACCCTTGCTTTTACCCTTAAGCTTACCCTTACCCTTACCCTTACCCTTACCCTTACCCTTACCCTTACCCTTACCCTTACCCTTACCCTTACCCTTACCCTTACCCTTACCCTTACCCTTGCTTTTACCCTTAAGCTTACCCTTACCCTTACCCTTACCCTTAACCTTACCCTTACCCTTACCCTTACCCTTACCCTTACCCTTACCCTTACCCTTACCCTTACCCTTACCCTTACCCTTATCCTTGCTTTTACCCTTAGGCTTACCCTTACCTTTACCCTTACCCTTACCCTTACCCTTACCCTTACCCTTGCTCTTACCCTTAAGCTTACCCTTACCCTTACCCTTACCCTTACCCTTAAGCTTACCCTTACCCTTACCCTTACCCTTACCCTTACCCTTACCCTTACCCTCACCCTTACCCTTGCTTTTACCCTTAAGCTTACCCTTACCCTTACCCTTACCCTTGCTTTTACCCTTAAGCTTACTTTTACCCTAACCCTTACCCTTACCCTTAAGCTTTCCCTTACCCTTACCCTTACCCTTACCCTTACCCTTACCCTTACCCTTACCCTTACCCTTACCCTTACCCTTGCTTATACCCTTAAGCTTACCCTTACCCTTACCCTTACCCTTACCCTTACCCTTAAGCTTACCCTTACCCTTACCCTTACCCTTACCCTCACCCTTACCCTTACCCTTGCTTTTACCCTTAAGCTTACCCTTACCCTTACCCTTACCCTCACCTTTAAGCTTACCCTTACCCTTACCCTTACCCTTACCCTTACCCTTACCCTTGCTTTTACCCTTAAGCTTACCCTTACCCTTACCCTTACCCTTACCCTTAAGCTTACCCTTACCCTTACCCTTACCCTTACCCTTACCCTTACCCTTACCCTTACCCTTACCCTTACCCTTACCCTTACCCTTACCCTTACCCTTGCTTTTACCCTTAAGCTTACCCTTACCCTTACCCTTACCCTTACCCTTGCTTTTACCCTTAAGCTTACCCTTACCCTTACCCTTACCCTTACCCTTAAGCTTACCCTTACCCTTACCCTTACCCTTACCCTTACCCTTACCCTTACCCTTACCCTTACCCTTACCCTTACCCTTACCCTTACCCTTACCCTTACCCTTACCCTTGCTTTTACCCTCAAGCTTACCCTTACCCTTACCCTTAACCTTACCCTTACCCTTAACCTTACCCTTACCCTTACCCTTGCTTTTACCCTTAGGCTTACCCTTACCTTTACCCTTACCCTTACCCTTACCCTTACCCTTACCCTTACCCTTACCCTTACCTTTACCCTTACCCTTGCTTTTACCCTTAAGCTTACCCTTACCCTTACCCTTACCCTTACCCTTACCCTTACCCTTACCCTTGCTTTTACCCTTAAGCTTACCCTTACCCTTACCCTTACCCTTACCCTTACCCTTGCTTTTACCCTTAGGCTTACCCTTACCCTTTCCCTTACCCTTACCCTTGCTTTTACACTTAAGCTTACCCTTACCCTTACCCTTACCCTTACCCTTACCCTTACCCTTACCCTTACCCTTACCCTTACCCTTACCCTTACCCTTACCCTTACCCTTACCCTTACCCGTACCATAACCCTTACCCTTACCCTTACCCTTACCCTTACCCTTGCTTTTACCCTTAGGCTCACCCTTACCTTTACCCTTACCCTTACCCTTACCCTTACCCTTACCCTTGCTTTTACCCTTAAGCTTACCCTTACCCTTACCCTTACCCTTACCCTTACCCTTACCCTTGCTTTTACCCTTAAGCTCACCCTTACCCTTACCCTTACCCTTACCCTTACCCTTACCCTTACCCTTACCCTTACCCTCACCCTTGCTTTTACCCTTAAGCTTACCCTTACCCTTACCCTTACCCTTACCCTTACCCTTACCCTTGCTTTTACCCTTAAGCTTACCCTTACCCTTACCCTTACCCTTACCCTTACCCTTGCTTTTACCCTTAGGCTTACCCTTACCCTTACCCTTACCCTTACCCTTGCTTTTACCCTTAGGCTTACCCTTACCCTTACCCTTACCCTTACTATTACCCTCACCCTTACCCTTACCCTTACCCTTGCTTTTACCCTTAGGCTTACCCTTACCTTTACCCTTACCCTTACCCTTACCCTTACCCTTACCCTTACCCTTACCCTTTCCCTTACCCTTACCCTTGCTTTTACCCTTAAGCTAACCCTTACCCTTACCCTTACCCTTACCCTTAACCTTACCCTTACCCTTGCTTTTACCCTTAAGCTCACCCTTACCCTTACCCTTACCCTTACCCTTACACTTACCCTTACCCTGACCCTTACCCTTGCTTTTACCCTTAAGCTTACCCTTACCCTCACCCTTACCCTTACCCTTAAGCTTACCCTTACCCTTACCCTTACCCTTACCCTTACCCTTACCCTTACCCTTACCCTTTCCCTTGCTTTTACCCTTAAGCTTACCCTTACCCTTACCCTTACCCTTACCCTTACCCTTACCCTTACCCTTACCCTTAACCTTACCCTTACCCTTGCTTTTACCCTTAAGCTCACCCTTACCCTTACCCTTACCCTTACCCTTACACTTACCCTTACCCTGACCCTTACCCTTGCTTTTACCCTCAAGCTTACCCTTACCCTTACCCTTACCCTTACCCTTAAGCTTACCCTTACCCTTACCCTTACCCTTACCCTTGCTTTTACCCTTAAGCTTACCCTTACCCTTACCCTCACCCTTACCCTTACCCTTGCTTTTACCCTTAGGCTCACCCTTACCCTTACCCTTACCCTTACCCTTGCTTTTACCCTTAAGCTTACCCTAACCTTTACCCTTACTCTCACCCTTACCCTTACCCTTACCCTTACCCTTACCCTTACCCTTACCCTTACCCTTACCCTTACCCTTACCCTTACCCTTACCCTTGCTTTTACCCTTAGGCTTACCCTTACCTTTACCCTTACCCTAACCCTTACCCTTACCCTTACCCTTACCCTTACCCTTGCTTTTACCCTTAAGCTTACCCTTACCCTTACCCTCACCCTTACCCTTACCCTTACCCTTACCCCTACCCTTACCCTTACCCTTATCCTTGCTTTTACCCTTAGGCTTACCCTTACCTTTACCCTTAACCTTACCCTTACCCTTACCCTTACCCTTGCTTTTACCCTTAAGCTTACCCTTACCCTTACCCTTACCCTTACCCTTACCCTTACCCTTGCTTTTACCCTTAAGCTTACCCTTACCCTTACCCTTACCCTTGCTTTTACCCTTAAGCTTACCCTTACCCTTACCCTTACCCTTACCCTTACCCTTAAGCTTTCCCTTACCCTTACCCTTACCCTTACCCTTACCCTTACCCTTACCCTTACCCTTACCCTTACCCTTACCCTTACCCTTACCCTTACCCTTACCCTTACCCTTACCCTTGCTTTTACCCTTAAGCTTACCCTTACCCTTACCCTTACCCTTACCCTTAAGCTTACCCTTACCCTTACCCTTACCCTTACCCTTACCCTCACCCTTACCCTTACCCTTGCTTTTACCCTTAAGCTTACCCTTACCCTTACCCTTACCCTTCCCTTAAGCTTACCCTTACCCTTACCCTTACCCTTACCCTTGCTTTTACCCTTAAGCTTACCCTTACCCTTACCCTTACCCTTACCCTTAAGCTTACCCTTACCCTTACCCTTACCCTTACCCTTACCCTTACCCTTACCCTTACCCTTGCTTTTACCCTTAAGCTTACCCTTACCCTTACCCTTACCCTTACCCTTGCTTTTACCCTTAAGCTTACCCTTACCCTTACCCTTACCCTTACCCTTAAGCTTACCCTCACCCTTACCCTTACCCTTACCCTTACCCTTACCCTTACCCTTACCCTTACCCTTACCCTTACCCTTACCCTTACCCTTGCTTTTACCCTCAAGCTTACCCTTACCCTTACCCTTAACCTTACCCTTACCCTTACCCTTACCCTTACCCTTACCCTTGCTTTTACCTTAAGGCTTACCCTTACCTTTACCCTTACCCTTACCCTTACCCTTACCCTTACCCTTACCCTTACCCTTACCCTTACCCTTACCCTTACCCTTACCCTTACCTTACCCTTGCTTTTACCCTTAAGCTTACCCTTACCCTTACCCTTACCCTTACCCTTACCCTTACTCTTGCTTTTAACCTTAAGCTTACCCTTACCCTTACCCTTACCCTTACCCTTACCCTTGCTTTTACCCTTAGGCTTACCCTTACCCTTTCCCTTACCCTTACCCTTGCTTTTACCCTTAAGCTTACCCTTACCCTTACCCTTACCCTTACCCTTACCCTTACTCTTGCTTTTACCCTTAAGCTTACCCTTACCCTTACCCTTACCCTTACCCTTACCCTTACCCTTACCCTTACCCTTACCCTTACCCTTACCCTTACCCTTACCCTTACCCTTACCCATACCCTTGCTTTTACCCTAAGGCTTACCCTTACCTTTACCCTTACCCTAACCCTTACCCTTACCCTTACCCTTACCCTTAACCTTGCTTTTACCCTTAAGCTTACCCTTACCCCTACCCTTACCCTTACCCTTACCCTTACCCTTACCCTTACCCTTACCCTTGCTTTTACCCTTAAGCTTACCCTTACCCTTACCCTTACCCTTACCCTTACCCTTACCCTTACCCTTACCCTTACCCTTACCCTTGCTTTTACCCTTAAGCTTACCCTTACCTTTACCCTTACCATTACCCTTACCCTAACCCTTACCCTTGCTTTTACCCTTAAGCTTTCCCTTACCCTTACCCTTACCCTTACCCTTACCCTTACCCTTACCCTTACCCTTACCTTTACCCTTACCCTTACCCTTACCCTTACCCTTAACCTTACCCTTACCCTTACCCTTACCCTTACCCTTGCTTTTACCCTTAAGCTTACCCTTACCCTCACCCTTACCCTTACCCTTACCCTTACCCTTACCCTTACCCTTGCTTTTACCCTTAAGCTTACCCTTACCCTTACCCTTACCCTTAGCCTTACCCCTACCCTTGCTTTTACCCTTAGGCTTACCCTTACCTTTACCCTTACCCTTACCCTTACCCTTACCCTTACCCTTACCCTTACCCTTACCCTTGCTTTTACCCTTAAGCTTACCCTTACCCTTACCCTTACCCTTACCCTTACCCTTGCTTTTACCCTTAAGCTTACCCTTACCCTTACCCTTACCCTTACCCTTACCCTTGCTTTTACCCTTAGGCTCACCCTTACCCTTACCCTTACCCTTACCCTTGCTTTTACCCTTAAGCTTACCCTTACCCTTACCCTTACTCTCACCCTTACCCTTACCCTTACCCTTACCCTTACCCTTACCCTTACCCTTACCCTTACCCTTACCCTTACCCTTGCTTTTACCCTTAGGCTTACCCTTACCTTTACCCTTACCCTAACCCTTACCCTTACCCTTACCCTTACCCTTACCCTTGCTTTTACCCTTAAGCTTACCCTTACCCTTACCCTTACCCTTACCCTTACCCTTACCCTTACCCTTACCCTTGCTTTTACCCTTAAGCTTACCCTAACCCTTACCCTTACCCTTACCCTTACCCTTACCCTTACCCTTACCCTTACCCTTACCCTTACCCTTACCCTTACCCTTACCCTTGCTTTTACCCTTAAGCTTACCCTTACCCTTACCCTTACCCTTACCCTTACCCTTACCCTTACCCTTACCCTTACCCTTACCCTTATCCTTGCTTTTACCCTTAGGCTTACCCTTACCTTTACCCTTTCCCTTACCCTTACCCTTACCCTTACCCTTACCCTTGCTCTTACCCTTAAGCTTACCCTTACCCTTACCCTTAAGCTTACCCTTACCCTTACCCTTACCCTTACCCTTACCCTTACCCTTACCATTACCCTTACCCTTACCCTTACCCTTACCCTTACCCTTGCTTTTACCCTTAAGCTTACCCTTACCCTTACCCTTACCCTTGCTTTTACCCTTAAGCTTACCCTTACCCTAACCCTTACCCTTACCCTTAAGCTTTCCCTTACCCTTACCCTTACCCTTACCCTTACCCTTACCCTTACCCTTACCCTTACCCTTACCCTTACCCTTACCCTTGCTTTTACCCTTAAGCTTACCCTTACCCTTACCCTTACCCTTACCCTTAAGCTTACCCTTACCCTTACCCTTACCCTTACCCTCACCCTTACCCTTACCCTTGCTTTTACCCTTAAGCTTACCCTTACCCTTACCCTTACCCTTACCTTTAAGCTTACCCTTACCCTTACCCTTACCCTTACCCTTACCCTTACCCTTGCTTTTACCCTTAAGCTTACCCTTACCCTTACCCTTACCCTTACCCTTAAGCTTACCCTTACCCTTACCCTTACCCTTACCCTTACCCTTACCCTTACCCTTACCCTTACCCTTACCCTTACCCTTGCTTTTACCCTTAAGCTTACCCTTACCCTTACCCTTACCCTTACCCTTGCTTTTACCCTTAAGCTTACCCTTACCCTTACCCTTACCCTTACCCTTAAGCTTACCCTTACCCTTACCCTTACCCTTACCCTTACCCTTACCCTTACCCTTACCCTTACCCTTACCCTTACCCTTACCCTTACCCTTACCCTTACCCTTACCCTTACCCTTACCCTTACCCTTACCCTTGCTTTTACCCTCAAGCTTACCCTTACCTTACCCTTAACCTTACCCTTACCCTTAACCTTACCCTTACCCTTACCCTTGCTTTTACCCTTAGGCTTACCCTTACCTTTACCCTTACCCTTACCCTTACCCTTACCCTTACCCTTACCCTTACCCTTACCCTTACCCTTACCTTTACCCTTACCCTTGCTTTTACCCTTAAGCTTACCCTTACCCTTACCCTTACCCTTACCCTTACCCTTACTCTTGCTTTTACCCTTAAGCTTACCCTTACCCTTACCCTTACCCTTACCCTTACCCTTGCTTTTACCCTTAGGCTTACCCTTACCCTTTCCCTTACCCTTACCCTTGCTTTTACCCTTAAGCTTACCCTTACCCTTACCCTTACCCTTACCCTTACCCTTACCCTTACCCTTACCCTAACCCTTACCCTTACCCTTACCCTTACCCTTACCCTTACCCGTACCATAACCCTTACCCTTACCCTTACCCTTACCCTTACCCTTGCTTTTACCCTTAGGCTCACCCTTACCTTTACCCTTACCCTCACCCTCACCCTTACCCTTACCCTTGCTTTTACCCTTAAGCTTACCCTTACCCTTACCCTTACCCTTACCCTTACCCTTACCCTTGCTTTTACCCTTAAGCTTACCCTTACCCTTACCCTTACCCTTACCCTTACCCTTACCCTTACCTTCACCCTTGCTTTTACCCTTAAGCTTACCCTTACCCTTACCCTTACCCTTACCCTTACCCTTACCCTTGCTTTTACCCTTAAGCTTACCCTTACCCTTACCCTTACCCTTACCCTTACCCTTGCTTTTACCCTTAGGCTTACCCTTACCCTTACCCTTACCCTTACCCTTGCTTTTACCCTTAGGCTTACCCTTACCCTTACCCTTACCCTTACTCTTACCCTCACCCTTACCCTTACCCTTACCCTTGCTTTTACCCTTAGGCTTACCCTTACCTTTACCCTTACCCTTACCCTTACCCTTACCCTTACCCTTACCCTTACCCTTTCCCTTACCCTTACCCTTGCTTTTACCCTTAAGCTAACCCTTACCCTTACCCTTACCCTTACCCTTACCCTTAACGTTACCCTTACCCTTGCTTTTACCCTTAAGCTCACCCTTACCCTTACCCTTACCCTTACCCTTACACTTACCCTTACCCTGACCCTTACCCTTGCTTTGACCCTTAAGCTTACCCTTACCCTCACCCTTACCCTTACCCTTAAGCTTACCCTTACCCTTACCCTTACCCTTAACCTTACCCTTACCCTTTCCCTTGCTTTTACCCTTAAGCTTATCCTTACCCTTACCCTTACCCTTACCCTTACCCTTACCCTTACCCTTACCCTTAACCTTACCCTTACCCTTGCTTTTAGCCTTAAGCTCACCCTTACCCTTACCCTTACCCTTACCCTTACACTTACCCTTACCCTGACCCTTACCCTTGCTTTTACCCTTAAGCTTACCCTTACCCTTACCCTTACCCTTACCCTTAAGCTTACCCTTACCCTTACCCTTACCCTTACCCTTACCCTTGCTTTTACCCTTAAGCTTACCCTTACCCTTACCCTTACCCTTACCCTTACCCTTGCTTTTACCCTTAGGCTCACCCTTACCCTTACCCTTACCCTTACCCTTGCTTTTACCCTTAAGCTTACCCTTACCCTTACCCTTACTCTCACCCTTACCCTTACCCTTACCCTTACCCTTACCCTTACCCTTACCCTTACCCTTACCCTTACCCTTACCCTTGCTTTTACCCTTAAGCTTACCCTTACCCTTACCCTTACCCTTACCCTTACCCTTACCCTTACCCTTACCCTTGCTTTTACCCTTAAGCTTACCCTTACCCTTACCCTTACCCTTACCCTTACCCTTGCTTTTACCCTTAGGCTCACCCTTACCCTTACCCTTACCCTTACCCTTGCTTTTACCCTTAAGCTTACCCTTACCCTTACCCTTACTCTCACCCTTACCCTTACCCTTACCCTTACCCTTACCCTTACCCTTACCCTTACCCTTACCCTTACCCTTACCCTTACCCTTGCTTTTACCCTTAGGCTTACCCTTACCTTTACCCTTACCCTAACCCTTACCCTTACCCTTACCCTTACCCTTACCCTTGCTTTTACCCTTAAGCTTACCCTTACCCTTACCCTTACCCTTACCCTTACCCTTACCCTTACCCTTACCCTTGCTTTTACCCTTAAGCTTACCCTAACCCTTACCCTTACCCTTACCCTTACCCTTACCCTTACCCTTACCCTTACCCTTACCCTTACCCTTACCCTTACCCTTACCCTTGCTTTTACCCTTAAGCTTACCCTTACCCTTACCCTTACCCTTACCCTTACCCTTACCCTTACCCTTACCCTTACCCTTACCCTTACCCTTACCCTTACCCTTACCCTTATCCTTGCTTTTACCCTTAGGCTTACCCTTACCTTTACCCTTTCCCTTACCCTTACCCTTACCCTTACCCTTACCCTTGCTCTTACCCTTAAGCTTACCCTTACCCTTACCCTTAAGCTTACCCTTACCCTTACCCTTACCCTTACCCTTACCCTTACCCTTACCATTACCCTTACCCTTACCCTTACCCTTACCCTTACCCTTGCTTTTACCCTTAAGCTTACCCTTACCCTTACCCTTGCTTTTACCCTTAAGCTTACCCTTACCCTAACCCTTACCCTTACCCTTAAGCTTTCCCTTACCCTTACCCTTACCCTTACCCTTACCCTTACCCTTACCCTTACCCTTACCCTTACCCTTACCCTTGCTTTTACCCTTAAGCTTACCCTTACCCTTACCCTTACCCTTACCCTTAAGCTTACCCTTACCCTTACCCTTACCCTTACCCTCACCCTTACCCTTACCCTTGCTTTTACCCTTAAGCTTACCCTTACCCTTACCCTTACCCTTACCTTTAAGCTTACCCTTACCCTTACCCTTACCCTTACCCTTACCCTTACCCTTGCTTTTACCCTTAAGCTTACCCTTACCCTTACCCTTACCCTTACCCTTAAGCTTACCCTTACCCTTACCCTTACCCTTACCCTTACCCTTACCCTTACCCTTACCCTTACCCTTACCCTTACCCTTGCTTTTACCCTTAAGCTTACCCTTACCCTTACCCTTACCCTTACCCTTGCTTTTACCCTTAAGCTTACCCTTACCCTTACCCTTACCCTTACCCTTAAGCTTACCCTTACCCTTACCCTTACCCTTACCCTTACCCTTACCCTTACCCTTACCCTTACCCTTACCCTTACCCTTACCCTTACCCTTACCCTTACCCTTACCCTTACCCTTACCCTTACCCTTGCTTTTACCCTCAAGCTTACCCTTACCTTACCCTTAACCTTACCCTTACCCTTACCCTTAACCTTACCCTTACCCTTACCCTTGCTTTTACCCTTAGGCTTACCCTTACCTTTACCCTTACCCTTACCCTTACCCTTACCCTTACCCTTACCCTTACCCTTACCCTTACCCTTACCTTTACCCTTACCCTTGCTTTTACCCTTAAGCTTACCCTTACCCTTACCCTTACCCTTACCCTTACCCTTACTCTTGCTTTTACCCTTAAGCTTACACTTACCCTTACCCTTACCCTTACCCTTACCCTTGCTTTTACCCTTAGGCTTACCCTTACCCTTTCCCTTACCCTTACCCTTGCTTTTACCCTTAAGCTTACCCTTACCCTTACCCTTACCCTTACCCTTACCCTTACCCTTACCCTTACCCTAACCCTTACCCTTACCCTTACCCTTACCCTTACCCTTACCCGTACCATAACCCTTACCCTTACCCTTACCCTTACCCTTACCCTTGCTTTTACCCTTAGGCTCACCCTTACCTTTACCCTTACCCTCACCCTTACCCTTACCCTTACCCTTGCTTTTACCCTTAAGCTTACCCTTACCCTTACCCTTACCCTTACCCTTACCCTTACCCTTGCTTTTACCCTTAAGCTTACCCTTACCCTTACCCTTACCCTTACCCTTACCCTTACCCTTACCTTCACCCTTGCTTTTACCCTTAAGCTTACCCTTACCCTTACCCTTACCCTTACCCTTACCCTTACCCTTGCTTTTACCCTTAAGCTTACCCTTACCCTTACCCTTACCCTTACCCTTACCCTTGCTTTTACCCTTAGGCTTACCCTTACCCTTACCCTTACCCTTACCCTTGCTTTTACCCTTAGGCTTACCCTTACCCTTACCCTTACCCTTACCTTTACCCTCACCCTTACCCTTACCCTTACCCTTGCTTTTACCCTTAGGCTTACCCTTACCTTTACCCTTACCCTTACCCTTACCCTTACCCTTACCCTTACCCTTACCCTTTCCCTTACCCTTACCCTTGCTTTTACCCTTAAGCTAACCCTTACCCTTACCCTTACCCTTACCCTTACCCTTAACCTTACCCTTACCCTTGCTTTTACCCTTAAGCTCACCCTTACCCTTACCCTTACCCTTACCCTTACACTAACCCTTACCCTGACCCTTACCCTTGCTTTGACCCTTAAGCTTACCCTTACCCTCACCCTTACCCTTACCCTTAAGCTTACCCTTACCCTTACCCTTACCCTTAACCTTACCCTTACCCTTTCCCTTGCTTTTACCCTTAAGCTTATCCTTACCCTTACCCTTACCCTTACCCTTACCCTTACCCTTACCCTTACCCTTAACCTTACCCTTACCCTTGCTTTTAGCCTTAAGCTCACCCTTACCCTTACCCTTACCCTTACCCTTACACTTACCCTTACCCTGACCCTTACCCTTGCTTTTACCCTTAAGCTTACCCTTACCCTTACCCTTACCCTTACCCTTAAGCTTACCCTTACCCTTACCCTTACCCTTACCCTTACCCTTGCTTTTACCCTTAAGCTTACCCTTACCCTTACCCTTACCCTTACCCTTACCCTTGCTTTTACACTTAGGCTCACCCTTACCCTTACCCTTACCCTTACCCTTGCTTTTACCCTTAAGCTTACCCTTACCCTTACCCTTACTCTCACCCTTACCCTTACCCTTACCCTTACCCTTACCCTTACCCTTACCCTTACCCTTACCCTTACCCTTACCCTTACCCTTGCTTTTACCCTTAGGCTTACCCTTACCTTTACCCTTACCCTAACCCTTACCCTTACCCTTACCCTTACCCTTACCCTTGCTTTTACCCTTAAGCTTACCCTTACCCTTACCCTCACCCTTACCCTTACCCTTACCCTTACCCTTACCCTTACCCTTACCCTTATCCTTGCTTTTACCCTTAGGCTTACCCTTACCTTTACCCTTACCCTTACCCTTACCCTTACCCTTACACTTACCCTTGCTTTTACCCTTAAGCTTACCCTTACCCTTACCCTTACCCTTACCCTTACCCTTACCCTTACCCTTGCTTTTACCCTTGAGCTTACCCTTACCCTTACCCTTACCCTTACCCTTACCCTTAAGCTTTCCCTTACCCTTACCCTTACCCTTACCCTTACCCTTACCCTTACCCTTACCCTTACCCTTACCCTTACCCTTACCCTTACCCTTGCTTTTACCCTTAAGCTTACCCTTACCCTTACCCTTACCCTTACCCTTAAGCTTACCCTTACCCTTACCCTTACCCTTACCCTCACCCTTACCCTTACCCTTGCTTTTACCCTTAAGCTTACCCTTACCCTTACCCTTACCCTTCCCTTAAGCTTACCCTTACCCTTACCCTTACCCTTACCCTTACCCTTGCTTTTACCCTTAAGCTTACCCTTACCCTTACCCTTACCCTTACCCTTAAGCTTACCCTTACCCTTACCCTTACCCTTACCCTTACCCTTACCCTTACCCTTACCCTTGCTTTTACCCTTAAGCTTACCCTTACCCTTACCCTTACCCTTACCCTTGCTTTTACCCTTAAGCTTACCCTTACCCTTACCCTTACCCTTACCCTTAAGCTTACCCTTACCCTTACCCTTACCCTTACCCTTACCCTTACCCTTACCCTTACCCTTACCCTTACCCTTACCCTTACCCTTACCCTTGCTTTTACCCTCAAGCTTACCCTTACCCTTACCCTTAACCTTACCCTTACCCTTACCCTTACCCTTGCTTTTACCCTTAGGCTTACCCTTACCTTTACCCTTACCCTTACCCTTACCCTTACCCTTACCCTTACCCTTACCCTTACCCTTACCCTTACCCTTACCCTTACCCTTACCCTTACCCTTACCCTTACCCTTACCCTTACCTTTACCCTTACCCTTGCTTTTACCCTTAAGCTTACCCTTACCCTTACCCTTACCCTTACCCTTACCCTTACTCTTGCTTTTAACCTTAAGCTTACCCTTACCCTTACCCTTACCCTTACCCTTACCCTTGCTTTTACCCTTAGGCTTACCCTTACCCTTTCCCTTACCCTTACCCTTGCTTTTACCCTTAAGCTTACCCTTACCCTTACCCTTACCCTTACCCTTACCCTTACTCTTGCTTTTACCCTTAAGCTTACCCTTACCCTTACCCTTACCCTTACCCTTACCCTTACCCTTACCCTTACCCTTGCTTTTACCCTTAGGCTTACCCTTACCTTTACCCTTACCCTTACCCTTACCCTTACCCTTACCCTTACCCTTACCCTTACCCTTACCCTTACCCTTGCTTTTACCCTTGAGCTAAGCCTTACCCTTACCCTTACCCTTACCCTTACCCTTAACCTTACCCTTACCCTTGCTTTTACCCTTAAGCTCACCCTTACCCTTACCCTTACCCTTACCCTTACACTTACCCTTACCCTGACCCTTACCCTTGCTTTTACCCTTAAGCTTACCCTTACCCTCACCCTTACCCTTACCCTTAAGCTTACCCTTACCCTTACCCTTACCCTTACCCTTACCCTTACCCTTACCCTTGCTTTTACCCTTAAGCTTACCCTTACCCTTACCCTTACCCTTACCCTTACCCTTACCCTTAACCTTACCCTTACCCTTGCTTTTACCCTTAAGCTCACCCTTACCCTTACCCTTACCCTTACCCTTACACTTACCCTTACCCTGACCCTTACCCTTGCTTTTACCCTTAAGCTTACCCTTACCCCTACCCTTACCCTTACCCTTAAGCTTACCCTTACCCTTACCCTTACCCTTACCCTTACCCTTGCTTTTACCCTTAAGCTTACCCTTACCCTTACCCTTACCCTTACCCTTACCCTTACCCTTGCTTTTACCCTTAGGCTCACCCTTACCCTTACCCTTACCCTTACCCTTGCTTTTACCCTTAAGCTTACCCTTACCCTTACCCTTACTCTCACCCTTACCCTTACCCTTACCCTTACCCTTACCCTTACCCTTACCCTTACCCTTACCCTTACCCTTACCCTTGCTTTTACCCTTAGGCTTACCCTTACCTTTACCCTTACCCTAACCCTTACCCTTACCCTTACCCTTACCCTTACCCTTGCTTTTACCCTTAAGCTTACCCTTACCCTTACCCTTACCCTTACCCTTACCCTTACCCTTACCCTTGCTTTTACCCTTAAGCTTACCCTTACCCTTACCCTTACCCTTACCCTTACCCTTACCCTTACCCTTACCCTTACCCTTACCCTTACCCTTACCCTTACCCTTACCCTTGCTTTTACCCTTAAGCTTACCCTTACCCTTACCCTTACCCTTACCCTTACCCTTACCCTTACCCTTACCCTTACCCTTACCCTTACCCTTACCCTTACCCTTACCCTTACCCTTACCCTTACCCTTATCCTTGCTTTTACCCTTAGGCTTACCCGTTACCTTTACCCTTACCCTTACCCTTACCCTTACCCTTACCCTTGCTTTTACCCTTAAGCTTACCCTTACCCTTACCCTTACCCTTACCCTTAAGCTTACCCTTACCCTTACCCTTACCCTTACCCTTACCCTTACCCTTACCCTTGCTTTTACCCTTAAGCTTACCCTTACCCTTACCCTTACCCTTGCTTTTACCCTTAAGCTTACCCTTACCCTTACCCTTACCCTTACCCTTAAGCTTTCCCTTACCCTTACCCTTACCCTTACCCTTACCCTTACCCTTACCCTTACCCTTACCCTTACCCTTACCCTTAAGCTTACCCTTACCCTTACCCTTACCCTTACCCTTACCCTTACCCTTACCCTTACCCTTACCCTTACCCTTACCCTTACCCTTGCTTTTACCCTTAAGCTTACCCTTACCCTTACCCTTACCCTTGCTTTTACCCTTAAGCTTACCCTTACCCTAACCCTTACCCTTACCCTTAAGCTTTCCCTTACCCTTACCCTTACCATTACCCTTACCCTTACCCTTACCCTTACCCTTACCCTTACCCTTACCCTTACCCTTACCCTTGCTTTTACCCTTAAGCTTACCCTTACCCTTACCCTTACCCTTACCCTTACCCTTAAGCTTACCCTTACCCTTACCCTTACCCTTACCCTCACCCTTACCCTTACCCTTGCTTTTACCCTTAAGCTTACCCTTACCCTTACCCTTACCCTTACCTTTAAGCTTACCCTTACCCTTACCCTTACCCTTACCCTTACCCTTACCCTTGCTTTTACCCTTAAGCTTACCCTTACCCTTACCCTTACCCTTACCCTTAAGCTTACCCTTACCCTTACCCTTACCCTTACCCTTACCCTTACCCTTACCCTTACCCTTACCCTTACCCTTGCTTTTACCCTTAAGCTTACCCTTACCCTTACCCTTACCCTTACCCTTGCTTTTACCCTTAAGCTTACCCTTACCCTTACCCTTACCCTTACCCTTAAGCTTACCCTTACCCTTACCCTTACCCTTACCCTTACCCTTACCCTTACCCTTACCCTTACCCTTACCCTTACCCTTACCCTTACCCTTACCCTTACCCTTGCTTTTACCCTCAAGCTTACCCTTACCCTTACCCTTAACCTTACCCTTACCCTTAACCTTACCCTTACCCTTACCCTTGCTTTTACCCTTAGGCTTACCCTTACCTTTACCCTTACCCTTACCCTTTCCCTTACCCTTACCCTTACCCTTACCCTTACCTTTACCCTTACCCTTGCTTTTACCCTTAAGCTTACCCTTACCCTTACCCTTACCCTTACCCTTACCCTTACTCTTGCTTTTACCCTTAAGCTTACCCTTACCCTTACCCTTACCCTTACCCTTACCCTTACCCTTACCCTTGCTTTTACCCTTAGGCTTACCCTTACCCTTTCCTTTACCCTTACCCTTGCTTTTACCCTTAAGCTTACCCTTACCCTTACCCTTACCCTTACCCTTACCCTTACCCTTACCCTTACCCTTACCCTTACCCTTACCCTTACCCTTACCCTTGCCCTTACCCTTACCCGTACCATAACCCTTACCCTTACCCTTACCCTTACCCTTACCCTTGCTTTTACCCTTAGGCTCACCCTTACCTTTACCCTTACCCTTACCCTTACCCTTACCCTTACCCTTGCTTTTACCCTTAAGCTTACCCTTACCCTTACCCTTACCCTTACCCTTACCCTTACCCTTGCTTTTACCCTTAAGCTTACCCTTACCCTTACCCTTACCCTTACCCTTACCCTTACCCTAACCCTCACCCTTGCTTTTACCCTTAAGCTTACCCTTACCCTTACCCTTACCCTTACCCTTACCCTTACCCTTACCCTTGCTTTTACCCTTAAGCTTACCCTTACCCTTACCCTTACCCTTACCCTTACCCTTGCTTTTACCCTTAGGCTTACCCTTACCCTTACCCTTACCCTTACCCTTGCTTTTACCCTTAGGCTTACCCTTACCATTACCCTTACCCTTACTCTTACCCTCACCCTTACCCTTACCCTTACCCTTGCTTTTACCCTTAGGCTTACCCTTACCTTTACCCTTACCCTTACCCTTACCCTTACCCTTACCCTTACCCTTACCCTTTCCCTTACCCTTACCCTTGCTTTTACCCTTAAGCTAACCCTTACCCTTACCCTTACCCTTACCCTTACCCTTAACCTTACCCTTACCCTTGCTTTTACCCTTAAGCTCACCCTTACCCTTACCCTTACCCTTACCCTTACACTTACCCTTACCCTGACCCTTACCCTTGCTTTTACCCTTAAGCTTACCCTTACCCTCACCCTTACCCTTACCCTTAAGCTTACCCTTACCCTTACCCTTACCCTTACCCTTACCCTTACCCTTTCCCTTGCTTTTACCCTTAAGCTTACCCTCACCCTTACCCTTACCCTTACCCTTACCCTTACCCTTACCCTTACCCTTAACCTTACCCTTACCCTTGCTTTTACCCTTAAGCTCACCCTTACCCTTACCCTTACCCTTACCCTTACACTTACCCTTACCCTGACCCTTACCCTTGCTTTTACCCTTAAGCTTACCCTTACCCTTACCCTTACCCTTACCCTTAAGCTTACCCTTACCCTTACCCTTACCCTTACCCTTACCCTTGCTTTTACCCTTAAGCTTACCCTTACCCTTACCCTTACCCTTACCCTTACCCTTGCTTTTACCCTTAGGCTCACCCTTACCCTTACCCTTACCCTTACCCTTGCTTTTACCCTTAAGCTTACCCTTACCCTTACCCTTACTCTCACCCTTACCCTTACCCTTACCCTTACCCTTACCCTTACCCTTACCCTTACCCTTACCCTTACCCTTACCCTTACCCTTACCCTTACCCTTGCTTTTACCCTTAGGCTTACCCTTACCTTTACCCTTACCCTAACCCTTACCCTTACCCTTACCTTTACCCTTACCCTTGCTTTTACCCTTAAGCTTACCCTTACCCTTACCCTCACCCTTACCCTTACCCTTACCCTTACCCTTACCCTTACCCTTATCCTTGCTTTTACCCTTAGGCTTACCCTTACCTTTACCCTTACCCTTACCCTTACCCTTACCCTTACCCTTGCTTTTACCCTTAAGCTTACCCTTACCCTTACCCTTACCCTTACCCTTACCCTTACCCTTACCCTTACCCTTGCTTTTACCCTTAAGCTTACCCTTACCCTTACCCTTACCCTTGCTTTTACCCTTAAGCTTACCCTTACCCTTACCCTTACCCTTACCCTTACCCTTAAGCTTTCCCTTACCCTTACCCTTACCCTTACCCTTACCCTTACCCTTACCCTTACCCTTACCCTTACCCTTACCCTTACCCTTACCCTTGCTTTTACCCTTAAGCTTACCCTTACCCTTACCCTTACCCTTACCCTTAAGCTTACCCTTACCCTTACCCTTACCCTTACCCTCACCCTTACCCTTACCCTTGCTTTTACCCTTAAGCTTACCCTTACCCTTCCCTTAAGCTTACCCTTACCCTTACCCTTACCCTTGCCCTTACCCTTGCTTTTACCCTTAAGCTTACCCTTACCCTTACCCTTACCCTTACCCTTAAGCTTACCCTTACCCTTACCCTTACCCTTACCCTTACCCTTACCCTTACCCTTACCCTTACCCTTGCTTTTACCCTTAAGCTTACCCTTACCCTTACCCTTACCCTTACCCTTGCTTTTACCCTTAAGCTTACCCTTACCCTTACCCTTACCCTTACCCTTGAACTTACCCTTACCCTTACCCTTACCCTTACCCTTACCCTTACCCTTACCCTTACCCTTACCCTTACCCTTACCCTTACCCTTACCCTTGCTTTTACCCTCAAGCTTACCCTTACCCTTACCCTTAACCTTACCCTTACCCTTACCCTTACCCTTACCCTTACCCTTGCTTTTACCCTTAGGCTTACCCTTACCTTTACCCTTACCCTTACCCTTACCCTTACCCTTACCCTTACCCTTACCCTTACCCTTACCCTTACCCTTACCCTTACCTTTACCCTTACCCTTGCTTTTACCCTTAAGCTTACCCTTACCCTTACCCTTACCCTTACCCTTACCCTTACTCTTGCTTTTAACCTTAAGCTTACCCTTACCCTTACCCTTACCCTTACCCTTACCCTTGCTTTTACCCTTAGGCTTACCCTTACCCTTTCCCTTACCCTTACCCTTGCTTTTACCCTTAAGCTTACCCTTACCCTTACCCTTACCCTTACCCTTACCCTTACCCTTACCCTTACCCTTACCCTTACCCTTACCCTTACCCTTACCCTTACCCTTACCCTTACCCTTACCCTTGCTTTTACCCTTAGGCTAACCCTTACCTTTACCCTTACCCTTACCCTTACCCTTACCCTTACCCTTACCCTTACCCTTACCCTTACCCTTACCCTTACCCTTACCCTTACCCTTACCCTTACCCTTACCCTTACTCTTGCTTTTAACCTTAAGCTTACCCTTACCCTTACCCTTACCCTTACCCTTACCCTTGCTTTTACCCTTAGGCTTACCCTTACCCTTTCCCTTACCCTTACCCTTGCTTTTACCCTTAAGCTTACCCTTACCCTTACCCTTACCCTTACCCTTACCCTTACTCTTGCTTTTACCCTCAAGCTTACCCTTACCCTTACCCTTACCCTTACCCTTACCCTTACCCTTACCCTTACCCTTACCCTTACCCTTACCCTTACCCTTACCCTTACCCTTACCCTTACCCTTGCTTTTACCCTTAGGCTAACCCTTACCTTTACCCTTACCCTAACCCTTACCCTTACCCTTACCCTTACCCTTAACCTTGCTTTTACCCTTAAGCTTACCCTTACCCCTACCCTTACCCTTACCCTTACCCTTACCCTTACCCTTACCCTTACCCTTGCTTTTACCCTTAAGCTTACCCTTACCCTTACCCTTACCCTTACCCTTACCCTTACCCTTACCCTTACCCTTACCCTTACCCTTGCTTTTACCCTTAAGCTTACCCTTACCTTTACCCTTACCCTTACCCTTACCATAACCCTTACCCTTGCTTTTACCCTTAAGCTTACCCTTACCCTTACCCTTACCCTTACCCTTACCCTTACCCTTACCCTTACCTTTACCCTTACCCTTACCCTTACCCTTACCCTTACCCTTACCCTTACCCTTACCCTTACCCTTACCCTTACCCTTACCCTTGCTTTTACCCTTAAGCTTACCCTTACCCTCACCCTTACCCTTACCCTTACCCTTACCCTTACCCTTACCCTTACCCTTACCCTTACCCTTACCCTTGCTTTTACCCTTAAGCTTACCCTTACCCTTACCCTTACCCTTACCCTTACCCTTACCCTTACCCTTGCTTTTACCCTTAGGCTTACCCTTACCTTTACCCTTACCCTTACCCTTACCCTTACCCTTACCCTTACCCTTACCCTTACCCTTACCCTTGCTTTTACCCTTAAGCTTACCCTTACCCTTACCCTTACCCTTACCCTTACCCTTACCCTTACCCTTGCTTTTACCCTTAAGCTTACCCTTACCCTTACCCTTACCCTTACCCTTACCCTTGCTTTTACCCTTAGGCTCACCCTTACCCTTACCCTTGACTTACCCTTGCTTTTACCCTTAAGCTTACCCTTACCCTTACCCTTACTCTCACCCTTACCCTTACCCTTACCCTTACCCTTACCCTTACCCTTACCCTTACCCTTACCCTTACCCTTACCCTTACCCTTACCCTTGCTTTTACCCTTAGGCTTACCCTTACCTTTACCCTTACCCTAACCCTTACCCTTACCCTTACCCTTACCCTTACCCTTGCTTTTACCCTTAAGCTTACCCTTACCCTTACCCTTACCCTTACCCTTACCCTTACCCTTACCCTTACCCTTACCCTTGCTTTTACCCTTAAGCTTACCCTTACCCTTACCCTTACCCTTACCCTTACCCTTACCCTTACCCTTACCCTTACCCTTACCCTTACCCTTACCCTTACCCTTGCTTTTACCCTTAAGCTTACCCTTACCCTTACCCTTACCCTTACCCTTACCCTTACCCTTACCCTTACCCTTACCCTTACCCTTACCCTTACCCTTACCCTTACCCTTACCCTTACCCTTATCCTTGCTTTTACCCTTAGGCTTACCCTTACCTTTACCCTTACCCTTACCCTTACCCTTACCCTTACCCTTGCTCTTACCCTTAAGCTTACCCTTACCCTTACCCTTACCCTTACCCTTAAGCTTACCCTTACCCTTACCCTTACCCTTACCCTTACCCTTACCCTTACCCTTACCCTTACCCTTACCCTTACCCTTACCCTTACCCTTGCTTTTACCCTTAAGCTTACCCTTACCCTTACCCTTACCCTTGCTTTTACCCTTAAGCTTACCCTTACCCTAACCCTTACCCTTACCCTTAAGCTTTCCCTTACCCTTACCCTTACCCTTACCCTTACCCTTACCCTTACCCTTACCCTTACCCTTACCCTTGCTTTTACCCTTAAGCTTACCCTTACCCTTACCCTTACCCTTACCCTTAAGCTTACCCTTACCCTTACCCTTACCCTTACCCTTACCCTCACCCTTACCCTTACCCTTGCTTTTACCCTTAAGCTTACCCTTACCCTTACCCTTACCCTTACCTTTAAGCTTACCCTTACCCTTACCCTTACCCTTACCCTTACCCTTACCCTTGCTTTTACCCTTAAGCTTACCCTTACCCTTACCCTTACCCTTACCCTTAAGCTTACCCTTACCCTTACCCTTACCCTTACCCTTACCCTTACCCTTACCCTTACCCTTACCCTTACCCTTACCCTTGCTTTTACCCTTGAGCTTACCCTTACCCTTACCCTTACCCTTACCCTTACCCTTGCTTTTACCCTTAAGCTTACCCTTACCCTTACCCTTACCCTTACCCTTAAGCTTACCCTTACCCTTACCCTTACCCTTACCCTTACCCTTACCCTTACCCTTACCCTTACCCTTACCCTTACCCTTACCCTTACCCTTACCCTTACCCTTACCCTTGCTTTTACCCTCAAGCTTACCCTTACCCTTACCCTTAACCTTACCCTTACCCTTAACCTTACCCTTACCCTTACCCTTGCTTTTACCCTTAGGCTTACCCTTACCTTTACCCTTACCCTTACCCTTACCCTTACCCTTACCCTTACCCTTACCCTTACCCTTACCCTTACCCTTACCCTTACCCTTACCCTTGCTTTTACCCTTAAGCTTACCCTTACCCTTACCCTTACCCTTACCCTTAAGCTTACCCTTACCCTTACCCTTACCCTTACCCTTACCCTTACCCTTACCCTTACCCTTACCCTTACCCTTACCCTTGCTTTTACCCTTAAGCTTACCCTTACCCTTACCCTTACCCTTACCCTTGCTTTTACCCTTAAGCTTACCCTTACCCTTACCCTTACCCTTACCCTTAAGCTTACCCTCACCCTTACCCTTACCCTTACCCTTACCCTTACCCTTACCCTTACCCTTACCCTTACCCTTACCCTTACCCTTAACCTTACCCTTACCCTTACCCTTACCCTTGCTTTTACCCTCAAGCTTACCCTTACCCTTACCCTTAACCTTACCCTTACCCTTAACCTTACCCTTACCCTTACCCTTGCTTTTACCCTTAGGCTTACCCTTACCTTTACCCTTACCCTTACCCTTACCCTTACCCTTACCCTTACCCTTACCCTTACCCTTACCTTTACCCTTACCCTTGCTTTTACCCTTAAGCTTACCCTTACCCTTACCCTTACCCTTACCCTTACCCTTACTCTTGCTTTTACCCTTAAGCTTACCCTTACCCTTACCCTTACCCTTACCCTTACCCTTGCTTTTACCCTTAGGCTTACCCTTACCCTTTCCCTTACCCTTACCCTTGCTTTTACCCTTAAGCTTACCCTTACCCTTACCCTTACCCTTACCCTTACCCTTACCCTTACCCTTACCCTTACCCTTACCCTTACCCTTACCCTTACCCTTACCCTTACCCTTACCCTTACCCGTACCATAACCCTTACCCTTACCCTTACCCTTACCCTTACCCTTGCTTTTACCCTTAGGCTCACCCTTACCTTTACCCTTACCCTTACCCTTACCCTTACCCTTACCCTTGCTTTTACCCTTAAGCTTACCCTTACCCTTACCCTTACCCTTACCCTTACCCTTACCCTTGCTTTTACCCTTAAGCTTACCCTTACCCTTACCCTTACCCTTACCCTTACCCTTACACTCACCCTTGCTTTTACCCTTAAGCTTACCCTTACCCTTACCCTTACCCTTACCCATACCCTTACCCTTGCTTTTACCCTTAAGCTTACCCTTACCCTTACCCTTACCCTTACCCTTACCCTTGCTTTTACCCTTAGGCTTACCCTTACCCTTACCCTTACCCTTACCCTTGCTTTTACCCTTAGGCTTACCCTTACCCTTACCCTTACCCTTACTCTTACCCTCACCCTTACCCTTACCCTTACCCTTGCTTTTACCCTTAGGCTTACCCTTACCTTTACCCTTACCCTTACCCTTACCCTTACCCTTACCCTTACCCTTACCCTTACCCTTTCCCTTACCCTTACCCTTGCTTTTACCCTTAAGCTAACCCTTACCCTTACCCTTACCCTTACCCTTACCCTTAACCTTACCCTTACCCTTGCTTTTACCCTTAAGCTCACCCTTACCCTTACCCTTACCCTTACCCTTACACTTACCCTTACCTTGACCCTTACCCTTGCTTTTACCCTTAAGCTTACCCTTACCCTCACCCTTACCCTTACCCTTAAGCTTACCCTTACCCTTACCCTTACCCTTACCCTTACCCTTACCCTTTTCCTTGCTTTTACCCTTAAGCTTACCCTTACCCTTACCCTTACCCTTACCCTTACCCTTACCCTTAACCTTACCCTTACCCTTGCTTTTACCCTTAAGCTCACCCTTACCCTTACCCTTACCCTTACCCTTACACTTACCCTTACCCTGACCCTTACCCTTGCTTTTACCCTTAAGCTTACCCTTACCCTTACCCTTACCCTTACCCTTAAGCTTACCCTTACCCTTACCCTTACCCTTACCCTTACCCTTGCTTTTACCCTTAAGCTTACCCTTACCCTTACCCTTACCCTTACCCTTACCCTTGCTTTTACCCTTAGGCTCACCCTTACCCTTACCCTTACCCTTACCCTTGCTTTTACCCTTAAGCTTACCCTTACCCTTACCCTTACTCTCACCCTTACCCTTACCCTTACCCTTACCCTTACCCTTACCCTTACCCTTACCCTTACCCTTACCCTTACCTTTACCCTTGCTTTTACCCTTAGGCTTACCCTTACCTTTACCCTTACCCTAACCCTTACCCTTACCCTTCCCTTACCCTTACCCTTGCTTTTACCCTTAAGCTTACCCTTACCCTTACCCTCACCCTTACCCTTACCCTTACCCTTACCCTTACCCTTACCCTTACCCTTATCCTTGCTTTTACCCTTAGGCTTACCCTTACCTTTACCCTTACCCTTACCCTTACCCTTACCCTTGCTTTTACCCTTAAGCTTACTCTTACCCTTACCCTTACCCTTACCCTTACCCTTACCCTTACCCTTGCTTTTACCCTTAAGCTTACCCTTACCCTTACCCTTACCCTTGCTTTTACCCTTAAGCTTACCCTTACCCTTACCCTTACCCTTACCCTTACCCTTAAGCTTTCCCTTACCCTTACCCTTACCCTTACCCTTACCCTTACCCTTACCCTTACCCTTATCCTTACCCTTACCCTTACCCTTACCCTTACCCTTGCTTTTACCCTTAAGCTTACCCTTACCCTTACCCTTACCCTTACCCTTAAGCTTACCCTTACCCTTACCCTTACCCTTACCCTCACCCTTACCCTTACCCTTGCTTTTACCCTTAAGCTTACCCTTACCCTTACCCTTACCCTTCCCTTAAGCTTACCCTTACCCTTACCCTTACCCTTACCCTTACCCTTAAGCTTACCCTTACCCTTACCCTTACCCTTACCCTTACCCTTACCCTTACCCTTGCTTTTACCCTTAAGCTTACCCTTACCCTTACCCTTACCCTTACCCTTGCTTTTACCCTTAAGCTTACCCTTACCCTTACCCTTACCCTTACCCTTAAGCTTACCCTTACCCTTACCCTTACCCTTACCCTTACCCTTACCCTTACCCTTACCCTTACCCTTACCCTTGCTTTTACCCTCAAGCTTACCCTTACCCTTACCCTTAACCTTACCCTTACCCTTACCCTTACCCTTACCCTTACCCTTGCTTTTACCCTTAGGCTTACCCTTACCTTTACCCTTACCCTTACCCTTACCCTTACCCTTACCCTTACCCTTACCCTTACCCTTACCCTTACCCTTACCTTTACCCTTACCCTTGCTTTTACCCTTAAGCTTACCCTTACCCTTACCCTTACCCTTACCCTTACCCTTACCCTTACCCTTACCCTTACCCTTACCCTTACCCTTACCCTTACCCTTGCTTTTACCCTTAAGCTTACCCTCACCCTTACCCTTACCCTTACCCTTTCCCTTGGGTAAGGGTAAGGGTAAGGGTAAGGGTAAGGGTAAGAATAAGGGTAAGGGTAAGGGTAAGGGTAAGGGTAAGGGTAAGGGTAAGGGTAAGGGTAAGGGTAAGGGTAAGGGTAAGGGTAAGGGTAAGGGTAAGGGTAAGGGTAAGGGTAAGGGTAAGGGTAAGGGTAAGGGTAAGGGTAAGTGTAAGAGTAAGGGTAAGGGTAAGGGTAAGGGTAAGGGTAAGGATAAGGGTAAGGGTAAGGGTACGGGTAAGGGTAAGGGTAAGGGTAAGGGTAAGGGTAAGGGTAAGGGTAAGGGTAAGGGTAAGGGTGAGGGTGAGGGTAAGGGTAAGGGTAAGCTTAAGGGTAAAAGCAATGGTAAGGGTGAGGGTAAGAGTAAGAATAAGGGTAAGGGTAAGGGTAAGGGTAAGGGTAAGGGTAAGGGTAAGGGTAAGGGTAAGGGTAAGAATAAGGGTAAGGGTAAGAGTAAAAATAAGTGTAAGGGTAAGGGTAAGGGTAAGCTTAAGGGTGAAAGCAAGGGTAAGGGTGAGGGTAAGAGTAAGAATAAGGGTAAGGGTAAGGATGGGGGTAAGGGTAATGGTAAGGGTAAGGGTAAGGGTAAACTTAAGGGTAAAAGCAAGGGTAAGGGTAAGGGTAAGAGTAAGAATAAGGGTAAGGGTAACCCTTACCCTTACCCTTACCCTTACCCTTTCACTTATTCTTACCTTTATTCTTACCCTTACCCTTACCCTTACCCTTACCCTTATCCTTATTCTTACCCTTAACCTTAGCCTTACCCTTACCCTTACCCTTACCCTTACCCTTACCCTTACCCTTGCTTTTACCCTTGAGCTAACCCTTACCCTTACCCTTACCCTTACCCTTACCCTTAACCTTACCCTTACCCTTGCTTTTACCCTTAAGCTCACCCTTACCCTTACCCTTACCCTTACCCTTACACTTACCCTTACCCTGACCCTTACCCTTGCTTTTACCCTTAAGCTTACCCTTACCCTCACCCTTACCCTTACCCTTAAGCTTACCCTTACCCTTACCCTTACCCTTACCCTTACCCTTACCCTTACCCTTGCTTTTACCCTTAAGCTTACCCTTACCCTTACCCTTACCCTTACCCTTACCCTTACCCTTAACCTTACCCTTACCCTTGCTTTTACCCTTAAGCTCACCCTTACCCTTACCCTTACCCTTACCCTTACACTTACCCTCACCCTGACCCTTACCCTTGCTTTTACCCTTAAGCTTACCCTTACCCCTACCCTTACCCTTACCCTTAAGCTTACCCTTACCCTTACCCTTACCCTTACCCTTACCCTTACCCTTGCTTTTACCCTTAAGCTTACCCTTACCCTTACCCTTACCCTTACCCTTACCCTTGCTTTTACCCTTAGGCTCACCCTTACCCTTACCCTTACCCTTACCCTTACCCTTGCTTTTACCCTTAAGTTTACCCTTACCCTTACCCTTACTCTCACCCTTACCCTTACCCTTACCCTTACCCTTACCCTTACCCTTACCCTTACCCTTACCCTTACCCTTGCTTTTACCCTTAGGCTTACCCTTACCTTTACCCTTACCCTAACCCTTACCCTTACCCTTACCCTTACCCTTACCCTTGCTTTTACCCTTAAGCTTACCCTTACCCTTACCCTTACCCTTACCCTTACCCTTACCCTTACCCTTGCTTTTACCCTTAAGCTTACCCTTACCCTTACCCTTACCCTTACCCTTACCCTTACCCTTACCCTTACCCTTACCCTTACCCTTACCCTTACCCTTACCCTTACCCTTACCCTTACCCTTACCCTTGCTTTTACCCTTAAGCTTACCCTTACCCTTACCCTTACCCTTACCCTTACCCTTACCCTTACCCTTACCCTTACCCTTACCCTTACCCTTACCCTTACCCTTACCCTTACCCTTACCCTTACCCTTACCCTTACCCTTACCCTTACCCTTACCCTTATCCTTGCTTTTACCCTTAGGCTTACCCTTACCTTTACCCTTACCCTTACCCTTACCCTTACCCTTACCCTTGCTTTTACCCTTAAGCTTACCCTTACCCTTACCCTTACCCTTACCCTTAAGCTTACCCTTACCCTTACCCTTACCCTTACCCTTACCCTTACCCTTACCCTTGCTTTTACCCTTAAGCTTACCCTTACCCTTACCCTTACCCTTGCTTTTACCCTTAAGCTTACCCTTACCCTTACCCTTACCCTTACCCTTAAGCTTTCCCTTACCCTTACCCTTACCCTTACCCTTACCCTTACCCTTACCCTTACCCTTACCCTTACCCTTACCCTTACCCTTACCCTTACCCTTAAGCTTACCCTTACCCTTACCCTTACCCTTACCCTTACCCTTACCCTTACCCTTACCCTTACCCTTACCCTTACCCTTGCTTTTACCCTTAAGCTTACCCTTACCCTTACCCTTACCCTTGCTTTTACCCTTAAGCTTACCCTTACCCTAACCCTTACCCTTACCCTTAAGCTTTCCCTTACCCTTACCCTTACCATTACCCTTACCCTTACCCTTACCCTTACCCTTACCCTTACCCTTACCCTTACCCTTGCTTTTACCCTTAAGCTTACCCTTACCCTTACCCTTACCCTTACCCTTAAGCTTACCCTTACCCTTACCCTTACCCTTACCCTCACCCTTACCCTTACCCTTGCTTTTACCCTTAAGCTTACCCTTACCCTTACCCTTACCCTTACCTTTAAGCTTACCCTTACCCTTACCCTTACCCTTACCCTTACCCTTACCCTTGCTTTTACCCTTAAGCTTACCCTTACCCTTACCCTTACCCTTACCCTTAAGCTTACCCTTACCCTTACCCTTACCCTTACCCTTACCCTTACCCTTACCCTTACCCTTACCCTTACCCTTACCCTTGCTTTTACCCTTAAGCTTACCCTTACCCTTACCCTTGCTTTTACCCTTAAGCTTACCCTTACCCTTACCCTTACCCTTACCCTTAAGCTTACCCTTACCCTTACCCTTACCCTTACCCTTACCCTTACCCTTACCCTTACCCTTACCCTTACCCTTACCCTTACCCTTACCCTTACCCTTACCCTTACCCTTACCCTTGCTTTTACCCTCAAGCTTACCCTTACCCTTACCCTTAACCTTACCCTTACCCTTAACCTTACCCTTACCCTTACCCTTGCTTTTACCCTTAGGCTTACCCTTACCTTTACCCTTACCCTTACCCTTTCCCTTACCCTTACCCTTACCCTTACCCTTACCTTTACCCTTACCCTTGCTTTTACCCTTAAGCTTACCCTTACCCTTACCCTTACCCTTACCCTTACCCTTACTCTTGCTTTTACCCTTAAGCTTACCCTTACCCTTACCCTTACCCTTACCCTTACCCTTGCTTTTACCCTTAGGCTTACCCTTACCCTTTCCCTTACCCTTACCCTTGCTTTTACCCTTAAGCTTACCCTTACCCTTACCCTTACCCTTACCCTTACCCTTACCCTTACCCTTACCCTTACCCTTACCCTTACCCTTACCCTTGCCCTTACCCTTACCCGTACCATAACCCTTACCCTTACCCTTACCCTTACCCTTACCCTTGCTTTTACCCTTAGGCTCACCCTTACCTTTACCCTTACCCTTACCCTTACCCTTACCCTTACCCTTGCTTTTACCCTTAAGCTTACCCTTACCCTTACCCTTACCCTTACCCTTACCCTTACCCTTGCTTTTACCCTTAAGCTTACCCTTACCCTTACCCTTACCCTTACCCTTACCCTTACCCTTACCCTAACCCTCACCCTTGCTTTTACCCTTAAGCTTACCCTTACCCTTACCCTTACCCTTACCCTTACCCTTACCCTTACCCTTGCTTTTACCCTTAAGCTTACCCTTACCCTTACCCTTACCCTTACCCTTACCCTTGCTTTTACCCTTAGGCTAACCCTTACCCTTACCCTTACCCTTACCCTTGCTTTTACCCTTAGGCTTACCCTTACCATTACCCTTACCCTTACTCTTACCCTCACCCTTACCCTTACCCTTACCCTTGCTTTTACCCTTAGGCTTACCCTTACCTTTACCCTTACCCTTACCCTTACCCTTACCCTTACCCTTACCCTTACCCTTTCCCTTACCCTTACCCTTGCTTTTACCCTTAAGCTAACCCTTACCCTTACCCTTACCCTTACCCTTACCCTTAACCTTACCCTTACCCTTGCTTTTACCCTTAAGCTCACCCTTACCCTTACCCTTACCCTTACCCTTACACTTACCCTTACCCTGACCCTTACCCTTGCTTTTACCCTTAAGCTTACCCTTACCCTCACCCTTACCCTTACCCTTAAGCTTACCCTTACCCTTACCCTTACCCTTACCCTTACCCTTACCCTTTCCCTTGCTTTTACCCTTAAGCTTACCCTTACCCTTACCCTTACCCTTACCCTTACCCTTACCCTTACCCTTACCCTTACCCTTACCCTTAACCTTACCCTTACCCTTGCTTTTACCCTTAAGCTCACCCTTACCCTTACCCTTACCCTTACCCTTACACTTACCCTTACCCTGACCCTTACCCTTGCTTTTACCCTTAAGCTTACCCTTACCCTTACCCTTACCCTTACCCTTAAGCTTACCCTTACCCTTACCCTTACCCTTACCCTTACCCTTGCTTTTACCCTTAAGCTTACCCTTACCCTTACCCTTACCCTTACCCTTACCCTTGCTTTTACCCTTAGGCTCACCCTTACCCTTACCCTTACCCTTACCCTTGCTTTTACCCTTAAGCTTACCCTTACCCTTACCCTTACTCTCACCCTTACCCTTACCCTTACCCTTACCCTTACCCTTACCCTTACCCTTACCCTTACCCTTACCCTTGCTTTTACCCTTAGGCTTACCCTTACCTTTACCCTTACCCTAACCCTTACCCTTACCCTTACCCTTACCCTTACCCTTGCTTTTACCCTTAAGCTTACCCTTACCCTTACCCTCACCCTTACCCTTACCCTTACCCTTACCCTTACCCTTACCCTTATTCTTGCTTTTACCCTTAGGCTTACCCTTACCTTTACCCTTACCCTTACCCTTACCCTTACCCTTGCTTTTACCCTTAAGCTTACCCTTACCCTTACCCTTACCCTTACCCTTACCCTTACCCTTACCCTTGCTTTTACCCTTAAGCTTACCCTTACCCTTACCCTTACCCTTGCTTTTACCCTTAAGCTTACCCTTACCCTTACCCTTACCCTTACCCTTACCCTTAAGCTTTCCCTTACCCTTACCCTTACCCTTACCCTTACCCTTACCCTTACCCTTACCCTTACCCTTACCCTTACCCTTACCCTTACCCTTACCCTTGCTTTTACCCTTAAGCTTACCCTTACCCTTACCCTTACCCTTAAGCTTACCCTTACCCTTACCCTTACCCTTACCCTCACCCTTACCCTTACCCTTGCTTTTACCCTTAAGCTTACCCTTACCCTTCCCTTAAGCTTACCCTTACCCTTACCCTCACCCTTACCCTTACCCTTGCTTTTACCCTTAAGCTTACCCTTACCCTTACCCTTACCCTTACCCTTAAGCTTACCCTTACCCTTACCCTTACCCTTACCCTTACCCTTACCCTTACCCTTACCCTTGCTTTTACCCTTAAGCTTACCCTTACCCTTACCCTTACCCTTACCCTTGCTTTTACCCTTAAGCTTACCCTTACCCTTACCCTTACCCTTACCCTTGAACTTACCCTTACCCTTACCCTTACCCTTACCCTTACCCTTACCCTTACCCTTACCCTTACCCTTACCCTTACCCTTGCTTTTACCCTCAAGCTTACCCTTACCCTTACCCTTAACCTTACCCTTACCCTTACCCTTACCCTTACCCTTACCCTTGCTTTTACCCTTAGGCTTACCCTTACCTTTACCCTTACCCTTACCCTTACCCTTACCCTTACCCTTACCCTTACCCTTACCCTTACCCTTACCCTTACCTTTACCCTTACCCTTGCTTTTACCCTTAAGCTTACCCTTACCCTTACCCTTACCCTTACCCTTACCCTTACTCTTGCTTTTAACCTTAAGCTTACCCTTACCCTTACCCTTACCCTTACCCTTACCCTTGCTTTTACCCTTAGGCTTACCCTTACCCTTTCCCTTACCCTTACCCTTGCTTTTACCCTTAAGCTTACCCTTACCCTTACCCTTACCCTTACCCTTACCCTTACTCTTACTTTTACCCTTAAGCTTACCCTTACCCTTACCCTTACCCTAACCCTTACCCTTACCCTTACCCTTACCCTTACCCTTACCCTTACCCTTACCCTTACCCTTACCCTTACCCTTACCCTTACCCTTACCCTTACCCTTACCCTTGCTTTTACCCTTAGGCTAACCCTTACCTTTACCCTTACCCTAACCCTTACCCTTACCCTTACCCTTACCCTTAACCTTGCTTTTACCCTTAAGCTTACCCTTACCCCTACCCTTACCCTTACCCTTACCCTTACCCTTACCCTTACCCTTACCCTTGCTTTTACCCTTAAGCTTACCCTTACCCTTACCCTTACCCTTACCCTTACCCTTACCCTTACCCTTACCCTTACCCTTGCTTTTACCCTTAAGCTTACCCTTACCTTTACCCTTACCCTTACCCTTACCATAACCCTTACCCTTGCTTTTACCCTTAAGCTTACCCTTACCCTTACCCTTACCCTTACCCTTACCCTTACCCTTACCCTTACCTTTACCCTTACCCTTACCCTTACCCTTACCCTTACCCTTACCCTTGCTTTTACCCTTAAGCTTACCCTTACCCTCACCCTTACCCTTACCCTTACCCTTACCCTTACCCTTACCCTTACCCTTGCTTTTACCCTTAAGCTTACCCTTACCCTTACCCTTACCCTTACCCTTACCCTTACCCTTACCCTTGCTTTTACCCTTAGGCTTACCCTTACCTTTACCCTTACCCTTACCCTTACCCTTACCCTTACCCTTACCCTTACCCTTACCCTTACCCTTACCCTTGCTTTTACCCTTAAGCTTACCCTTACCCTTACCCTTACCCTTACCCTTACCCTTACCCTTACCCTTGCTTTTACCCTTAAGCTTACCCTTACCCTTACCCTTACCCTTACCCTTACCCTTGCTTTTACCCTTAGGCTCACCCTTACCCTTACCCTTGACTTACCCTTGCTTTTACCCTTAAGCTTACCCTTACCCTTACCCTTACTCTCACCCTTACCCTTACCCTTACCCTTACCCTTACCCTTACCCTTACCCTTACCCTTACCCTTACCCTTACTCTTACCCTTACCCTTACCCTTGCTTTTACCCTTAGGCTTACCCTTACCTTTACCCTTACCCTATCCCTTACCCTTACCCTTACCCTTACCCTTACCCTTGCTTTTACCCTTAAGCTTACCCTTACCCTTACCCTTACCCTTACCCTTACCCTTACCCTTACCCTTGCTTTTACCCTTAAGCTTACCCTTACCCTTACCCTTACCCTTACCCTTACCCTTACCCTTACCCTTACCCTTACCCTTACCCTTGCTTTTACCCTTAAGCTTACCCTTACCCTTACCCTTACCCTTACCCTTACCCTTACCCTTACCCTTACCCTTACCCTTACCCTTACCCTTACCCTTACCCTTACCCTTACCCTTACCCTTACCCTTATCCTTGCTTTTACCCTTAGGCTTACCCTTACCTTTACCCTTACCCTTACCCTTACCCTTACCCTTACCCTTGCTCTTACCCTTAAGCTTACCCTTACCCTTACCCTTACCCTTACCCTTAAGCTTACCCTTACCCTTACCCTTACCCTTACCCTTACCCTTACCCTTACCCTTACCCTTACCCTTACCCTTACCCTTGCTTTTACCCTTAAGCTTACCCTTACCCTTACCCTTACCCTTGCTTTTACCCTTAAGCTTACCCTTACCCTAACCCTTACCCTTACCCTTAAGCTTTCCCTTACCCTTACCCTTACCCTTACCCTTACCCTTACCCTTACCCTTACCCTTACCCTTACCCTTGCTTTTACCCTTAAGCTTACCCTTACCCTTACCCTTACCCTTACCCTTAAGCTTACCCTTACCCTTACCCTTACCCTTACCCTCACCCTTACCCTTACCCTTGCTTTTACCCTTAAGCTTACCCTTACCCTTACCCTTACCCTTACCTTTAAGCTTACCCTTACCCTTACCCTTACCCTTACCCTTACCCTTACCCTTGCTTTTACCCTTAAGCTTACCCTTACCCTTACCCTTACCCTTACCCTTAAGCTTACCCTTACCCTTACCTTTACCCTTACCCTTACCCTTACCCTTACCCTTACCCTTACCCTTACCCTTACCCTTGCTTTTACCCTTAAGCTTACCCTTACCCTTACCCTTACCCTTACCCTTGCTTTTACCCTTAAGCTTACCCTTACCCTTACCCTTACCCTTACCCTTAAGCTTACCCTTACCCTTACCCTTACCCTTACCCTTACCCTTACCCTTACCCTTACCCTTACCCTTACCCTTACCCTTACCCTTACCCTTACCCTTACCCTTACCCTTGCTTTTACCCTCAAGCTTACCCTTACCCTTACCCTTAACCTTACCCTTACCCTTAACCTTACCCTTACCCTTACCCTTGCTTTTACCCTTAGGCTTACCCTTACCTTTACCCTTACCCTTACCCTTACCCTTACCCTTACCCTTACCCTTACCCTTACCCTTACCCTTACCCTTACCCTTGCTTTTACCCTTAAGCTTACCCTTACCCTTACCCTTACCCTTACCCTTAAGCTTACCCTTACCCTTACCCTTACCCTTACCCTTACCCTTACCCTTACCCTTACCCTTACCCTTACCCTTACCCTTACCCTTACCCTTGCTTTTACCCTTAAGCTTACCCTTACCCTTACCCTTACCCTTACCCTTGCTTTTACCCTTAAGCTTACCCTTACCCTTACCCTTACCCTTACCCTTAAGCTTACCCTTACCCTTACCCTTACCCTTACCCTTACCCTTACCCTTACCCTTACCCTTACCCTTACCCTTACCCTTACCCTTACCCTTACCCTTACCCTTGCTTTTACCCTCAAGCTTACCCTTACCCTTACCCTTAACCTTACCCTTACCCTTAACCTTACCCTTACCCTTACCCTTGCTTTTACCCTTAGGCTTACCCTTACCTTTACCCTTACCCTTACCCTTACCCTTACCCTTACCCTTACCCTTACCCTTACCCTTACCTTTACCCTTACCCTTGCTTTTACCCTTAAGCTTACCCTTACCCTTACCCTTACCCTTACCCTTACCCTTACTCTTGCTTTTACCCTTAAGCTTACCCTTACCCTTACCCTTACCCTTACCCTTACCCTTGCTTTTACCCTTAGGCTTACCCTTACCCTTTCCCTTACCCTTACCCTTGCTTTTACCCTTAAGCTTACCCTTACCCTTACCCTTACCCTTACCCTTACCCTTACCCTTACCCTTACCCTTACCCTTACCCTTACCCTTACCCTTACCCTTACCCTTACCCTTACCCGTACCATAACCCTTACCCTTACCCTTACCCTTACCCTTACCCTTACCCTTGCTTTTACCCTTAGGCTCACCCTTACCTTTACCCTTACCCTTACCCTTACCCTTACCCTTACCCTTGCTTTTACCCTTAAGCTTACCCTTACCCTTACCCTTACCCTTACCCTTACCCTTACCCTTGCTTTTACCCTTAAGCTTACCCTTACCCTTACCCTTACCCTTACCCTTACCCTTGCTTTTACCCTTAGGCTTACCCTTACCCTTACCCTTACCCTTACCCTTGCTTTTACCCTTAGGCTTACCCTTACCCTTACCCTTACCCTTACTCTTACCCTCACCCTTACCCTTACCCTTACCCTTGCTTTTACCCTTAGGCTTACCCTTACCTTTACCCTTACCCTTACCCTTACCCTTACCCTTACCCTTACCCTTACCCTTACCCTTTCCCTTACCCTTACCCTTGCTTTTACCTTTAAGCTAACCCTTACCCTTACCCTTACCCTTACCCTTACCCTTAACCTTACCCTTACCCTTGCTTTTACCCTTAAGCTCACCCTTACCCTTACCCTTACCCTTACCCTTACACTTACCCTTACCCTGACCCTTACCCTTGCTTTTACCCTTAAGCTTACCCTTACCCTCACCCTTACCCTTACCCTTAAGCTTACCCTTACCCTTACCCTTACCCTTACCCTTACCCTTACCCTTTCCCTTGCTTTTACCCTTAAGCTTACCCTTACCCTTACCCTTACCCTTACCCTTACCCTTACCCTTACCCTTAACCTTACCCTTACCCTTGCTTTTACCCTTAAGCTCACCCTTACCCTTACCCTTACCCTTACCCTTACACTTACCCTTACCCTGACCCTTACCCTTGCTTTTACCCTTAAGCTTACCCTTACCCTTACCCTTACCCTTACCCTTAAGCTTACCCTTACCCTTACCCTTACCCTTACCCTTACCCTTGCTTTTACCCTTAAGCTTACCCTTACCCTTACCCTTACCCTTACCCTTACCCTTGCTTTTACCCTTAGGCTCACCCTTACCCTTACCCTTACCCTTACCCTTGCTTTTACCCTTAAGCTTACCCTTACCCTTACCCTTACTCTCACCCTTACCCTTACCCTTACCCTTACCCTTACCCTTACCCTTACCCTTACCCTTACCCTTACCCTTACCCTTACCCTTACCCTTGCTTTTACCCTTAGGCTTACCCTTACCTTTACCCTTACCCTAACCCTTACCCTTACCCTTACCCATACCCTTACCCTTGCTTTTACCCTTAAGCTTACCCTTACCCTTACCCTCACCCTTACCCTTACCCTTACCCTTACCCTTACCCTTACCCTTACCCTTATCCTTGCTTTTACCCTTAGGCTTACCCTTACCTTTACCCTTACCCTTACCCTTACCCTTACCCTTACCCTTGCTTTTACCCTTAAGCTTACTCTTACCCTTAACCTTACCCTTACCCTTACCCTTACCTTTACCCTTGCTTTTACCCTTAAGCTTACCCTTACCCTTACCCTTACCCTTGCTTTTACCCTTAAGCTTACCCTTACCCTTACCCTTACCCTTACCCTTACCCTTAAGCTTTCCCTTACCCTTACCCTTACCCTTACCCTTACCCTTACCCTTACCCTTATCCTTACCCTTACCCTTACCCTTACCCTTACCCTTGCTTTTACCCTTAAGCTTACCCTTACCCTTACCCTTACCCTTACCCTTAAGCTTACCCTTACCCTTACCCTTACCCTTACCCTCACCCTTACCCTTACCCTTGCTTTTACCCTTAAGCTTACCCTTACCCTTACCCTTACCCTTCCCTTAAGCTTACCCTTACCCTTACCCTTACCCTTACCCTTACCCTTAAGCTTACCCTTACCCTTACCCTTACCCTTACCCTTACCCTTACCCTTACCCTTACCCTTACCCTTGCTTTTACCCTTAAGCTTACCCTTACCCTTACCCTTACCCTTACCCTTGCTTTTACCCTTAAGCTTACCCTTACCCTTACCCTTACCCTTACCCTTAAGCTTACCCTTACCCTTACCCTTACCCTTACCCTTACCCTTACCCTTACCCTTACCCTTACCCTTACCCTTACCCTTACCCTTACCCTTACCCTTACCCTTGCTTTTACCCTCAAGCTTACCCTTACCCTTACCCTTAACCTTACCCTTACCCTTACCCTTACCCTTACCCTTACCCTTGCTTTTACCCTTAGGCTTACCCTTACCTTTACCCTTACCCTTACCCTTACCCTTACCCTTACCCTTAACCTTACCCTTACCCTTACCCTTACCCTTACCCTTACCTTTACCCTTACCCTTGCTTTTACCCTTAAGCTTACCCTTACCCTTACCCTTACCCTTACCCTTACCCTTACCCTTACCCTTACCCTTACCCTTACCCTTACCCTTGCTTTTACCCTTAAGCTTACCCTCACCCTTACCCTTACCCTTACCCTTTCCCTTGGGTAAGGGTAAGGGTAAGGGTAAGGGTAAGGGTAAGAATAAGGGTAAGGGTAAGGGTAAGGGTAAGGGTAAGGGTAAGGGTAAGGGTAAGGGTAAGGGTAAGGGTAAGGGTAAGGGTAAGGGTAAGGGTAAGGGTAAGGGTAAGGGTAAGGGTAAGGGTAAGTGTAAGAGTAAGGGTAAGGGTAAGGGTAAGGGTAAGGGTAAGGGTAAGGGTAAGGGTAAGGGTAAGGGTAAGGGTAAGGGTAAGGGTAAGGGTAAGGGTAAGGGTAAGGGTAAGGGTAAGGGTAAGGGTGAGGGTGAGGGTAAGGGTAAGGGTAAGCTTAAGGGTAAAAGCAAGGGTAAGGGTGAGGGTAAGAGTAAGAATAAGGGTAAGGGTAAGGGTAAGGGTAAGGGTAAGGGTAAGGGTAAGGGTAAGGGTAAGGGTAAGAATAAGGGTAAGGGTAAGAGTAAAAATAAGTGTAAGGGTAAGGGTAAGGGTAAGCTTAAGGGTGAAAGCAAGGGTAAGGGTGAGGGTTAGAGTAAGAATAAGGGTAAGGGTAAGGATGGGGGTAAGGGTAATGGTAAGGGTAAGGGTAAACTTAAGGGTAAAAGCAAGGGTAAGGGTAAGGGTAAGAGTAAGAATAAGGGTAAGGGTAACCCTTACCCTTACCCTTACCCTTACCCTTTCACTTATTCTTACCTTTATTCTTACCCTTACCCTTACCCTTACCCTTACCCTTATCCTTATTCTTACCCTTAACCTTAGCCTTACCCTTATCCTTACCCTTACCCTTACCCTTACCCTTACCCTTACCCTTACCCTTACCCTTACCCTTACCCTTACCCTTATTCTTACCCTTACCCTTACCCTTACCCTTACCCTACCCTTATCCTTATTCTTACCCTTACCCTTACCCTTACCCTTACCCTTACCCTTACCCTTATTCTTACTCTTACCCTTATCCTTACCCTTGCTTTTACCCTTAAGCTTACCCTTACCCTTACCCTTACCCTTACCCTTACCCTTACCCTTACCCTTACCCTTGCTTTTACCCTTAAGCTTACCCTTACCCTTACCCTTACCCTTAACCTTACCCTTACCCTTACCCTTACCCTTACCCTTGCCCTTACCCTTACCCTTACCCTTACCCTTATTCTTACTCTTACCCTTACCCTTACCCTTGCTTTTACCCTTAAGCTTACCCTTACCCTTACCCTTACCCTTACCCTTACCCTTACCCTTACCCTTACCCTTACCCTTACCCTTACCCTTACCCTTACCCTTACCCTTACCCTTACCCTTACCCTTACCCTTACCCTTACCCTTACCCTTACCCTTACCCTTACCCTTACCCTTACCCTTACCCTTACCCTTACCCTTACCCTTACCCTTACCCTTATTCTTACTCTTACCCTTACTCCTACCCTTACCCTTACACTTGCTTTTACCCTTAAGCTTACCCTTACCCTTATCCTTACCCTTACCCTTACCCTTAACCTTACCCTTACCCTTACCCTTATTCTTACTCTTACCCTTACCATTACCCTTGCTTTTACCCTTAAGATTACCCTTACCCTTACCCTTACCCTTACCCTTACCCTTACCCTTACCCTTACCCTTACCCTTACCCTTACCCTTACCCTTACCCTTACCCTTACCCTTACCCTTATTCTTACTCTTACCCTTACCCTTACCCTTGCTTTTACCCTAAAGCTTACCCTTACCCTTACCCTTACCCTTACCCTTACCCTTACCCTTACCCTTACCCTTACCCTTACCCTTACCCTTACCCTTACCCTTACCCTTACCCTTACCCTTACCCTTACCCTTACCCTTACCCTTACCCTTACCCTTATTCTTACTCTTACCCTTACCCTTACCCTTGCTTTTACCCTTAAGCTTACCCTTACCCTTACCCTTACCCTTACCCTTACCCTTACCCTTACCCTTACCCTTGCTTTTACCCTTAAGCTTACCCTTACCCTTACCCTTACCTTTACCCTTACCCTTACTCTTACCCTTACCCTTACCCTTACCCTTACCCTTACCCTTACCCTTACCCTTACCCTTACCCTTACCCTTACCCTTACCCTTACCCTTACCCTTACCCTTACCCTTGCTTTTACCCTTACTCTTACCCTTACCCTTACCCTTACCCTTACCCTTACCCTTACCCTTACCCTTACCCTTACCCTTACCCTTACCCTTATTCTTACTCTTACCCTTTCCCTTTCCCTTGCTTTTACCCTTAAGCTTACCCTTACCCTTACCCATACCCTTACCCTTACCCTTACTCTTACCCTTACCCTTACCCTTATTCTTACTCTTACCCTTACCCTTACCCTTGCTTTTACCCTTAGGCTTACCCTTACCCTCACCCTTACCCTTATTCTTACTCTTACCCTTACCCTTACCCTTGCTTTTACCCTTAAGCCTACCCTTACCCTTACCCTTACCCTTACCCTTACCCTTACCCTTACCCTTACCCTTACCCTTACTCTTACTCTCACCCTTACCCTTACCCTTACCCTTACCCTTATTTTTACTCTTACCCTTACCATTACCCTTGCTATTACCCTTAAGCTTACCCTTACCCTTACCCTTACCCTTACCCTTACCCTTATTCTTACTCTTACCCTTACCCTTACCCTTACCCCTGCTTTTACCCTTGAGCTTACCCTTACCCTTACCCTTACCCTTAACCTTAACCTTACTCTTACCCTTACCCATATTCTTACTCTTACCCTTACCCTTACCCTTGCTTTTACCCTTAAGCTTACCCTTACCCTTACCCTTACCTTTACCCTTACCCTTACCTAAGGGTAAGAATAAGGGTAAGAATAAGGATAAGGGTAAGGGTAAGGGTAAGTGTAAGGGTAAGGGCAAGGTAAGGGTAAGGGTAGGCTTAAGGGTAAAAGCAAGGGTAAGGGTAAGGGTAAGAGTAAGAATAAGGGTAAGGGTGAGGGTGAGGGTAAGCCTAAGGGTAAAAGCAAAGGTAAGGGTAAGGGTAAGAGTAAGAATAAGGGTAAGGGTAAGGGTAAGGGTAAGGGTAAGGGTAAGGGTATGGGTAAGCTTAAGGGTAAAAGCAAGGGAAGGGGTAAGGGTAAGAGTAAGAATAAGGGTAAGGGTAAGGGTAAGGGTAAGGGTAAGGGTAAGGGTAAGATTAAGGGTAAAGGTAAGGGTAAGGGTAAGGGTAAGGGTAAGGGTAAGGGTAAGGGTAAGGGTAAGGGTAAGGGTAAGGGTAAGGGTAAGGGTAAGGGTAAGGGTAAGGGTAAGGGTAAGGGTAAGGGTAAGGGTAAGGATAAGCTTAAGGGTAAAAGCAAGGGTAAGGGTAAGGGTAAGGGTAAGGGTAAGGGTAAGGGTAAGGGTAAGGGTAAGGGTAAGGGTAAGCTTAAGGGTAAAAGCAAGGGTAAGGGTAAGGGTAAGGGTAAGGGTAAGGGTAAGGGTAAAGGTAAGGGTAAGCCTAAGGGTAAAAGCAAGGGTTAGGGTAAGGGTAAGGGTAAGGGTAAGGGTAAGGGTAAGGGTAAGCTTAAGGGTAAAAGCAAGGGTAAGGGTAAGGGTGAGGGTAAGGGTAAGGGTAAGGGTAAGGGTAAGGGTAAGGGTAAGGTAAGGGTAAGGGTAAGGGTAAGGGTAAGGGTAAGGGTAAGGGTAAGGGTAAGGGTAAGGGTAAGGGTAAGGGTAAGGGAAAGGGTAAGGGTAAGGGTAAGCTTAAGGGTAAAAGCAAGGGTAAGGGTAAGGGTAAGAGTAAGAATAAGGGTAAGGGTAAGGGTAAGGGTAAGGGTAAGGGTAAGGGTAAGGGTAAGGGTAAGGGTAAGGGTAAGGGTAAGGGTAAGGGTAAGGGTAAGGGTAAGGGTAAGGGTAAGGGTAAGGGTAAGGGTAAGGGTAAGGGTAAGGGTAAGGGAAAGGGAAAGGGTAAGGGTAAGGGTAAGCTTAAGGGTAAAAGCAAGGGTAAGGGTAAGGGTAAGAGTAAGAGTAAGGGTAAGGGTAAGGGTAAGGGTAAGGGTAAGGGTAAGGGTAAGGGTAAGGGTAAGGGTAAGGGTAAGGGTAAGCTTAAGGGTAAAAGCAAGGGTAAGGGTAGGCTTAAGGGTAAAAGCAAGGGTAAGGGTAAGGGTGAGAGTAAGAATAAGGGTAAGGGTAAGGGTAAGGGTAATCTTAAGGGTAAAAGCAAGGGTAAGGGTAAGGGTAAGGGTAAGGGTAAGGGTAAGGGTAAGGGTAAGGGTAAGGGTAAGGGTAAGGGTAAGGGTAAAGGTAAGGGTAAGCCTAAGGGTAAAGGTAAGGGTAAGGGTAAGGGTAAGGGTAAGGGTAAGGGTAAGGGTGAGGGTAAGAATAAGGGTAAGGGTAAGGGTAAGGGTAAGGGTACGGGTAAGGGTAAGGGTAAGGGTAAGCTTAAGGGTAAAAGCAAGGGTAAGGGTAAGCCTATGGGTAAGAGTAAGGGTAAGGGTAAGGGTAAGGGTAAGGGTAAGGGTAAGGGTAAGGGTAAGGGTAAGGGTAAGGGTGAGGGTAAGGGTAAGGGTAAGGGTAAGGGTAAGGGTAAGGGTATGGGTAAGGGTAAGGGTAAGGGTAAGGGTAAGCTTAAGGGTAAAAGCAAGGGTAAGGGTAAGGGTAAGAGTAAGAGTAAGGGTAAGGGTAATGGTAAGGGTAAGGGTAAGGGTAAGGGTAAGCTTAAGGGTAAAAGCAAGGGTATGGGTAAAAGCAAGGGTAAGGGTAAGGGTAAGGGCAAGGGTAAGGGTAAGGGTAAGGGTAAGGGTAAGGGTAAGGGTAAGGGTAAGGGTAAGGGTAAGGGTAAGGGTAAGGGTAAGGGTTAGGGTAAGGGTAAGCTTAAGGGTAAAAGCAAGGGTAAGGGTAAGGGTAAGCTTAAGGGTAAAAGCAAGGGTAAGGGTAATTGTAAGGGTAAGGGTAAGGGTAAGGGTAAGGGTAAGGGTAAGGGTAAGCTTAAGGGTAAAAGCAAGGGTAAGGGTAAGGGTAAGAGTAAGAATAAGGGTAAGGGTAAGGGTAAGGGTAAGGGTAAGGGTAAGGGTAAGGGTAAGGGTAAGGGTAAGGGTAAGGGTAAGGGTAAGGGTAAGGGTAAGGGTAAGGGTAAGGGTAAGGGTAAGGGTAAGGGTAAGGGTAAGGGTAAGGGTAAGGGTAAGGGTAAGGGTAAGGGTAAGTGTAAGGGTAAGGGTAAGGGTAAGGGTAAGGGTAAGGGTAAGGGTAATGGTAAGGGTAAGGGTAAGGGTAAGGGTAAGGGTAAGGGTAAGGGTAAGGGTAAGGGTAAGGGTAAGGGTAAGGGTAAGGGTAAGGGTAAGGGTAAGGGTAAGGGTAAGGGTAAGGGTAAGGGTAAGGGTAAGGGTAAGGGTAAGGGAAAGGGTAAGGGTAAGGTAAGGGTAAGGGTAAGGGTAAGGGTAAGGGTAAGGGTAAGGGTAAGCTTAAGGGTAAAAGCAAGGGTAAGGGTAAGGGTAAGGGTAAGGGTAAGGGTAAGGGTAAGGGTAAGCTTAAGGGTAAAAGCAAGGGTAAGATTAAGGGTAAGGGTAAGGGTAAGAGTAAGGGTAAAAGCAAGGGTAAGGGTAAGGGTAAGGGTAAGGGTAAGGGTAAGGGTAAGGGTAAGGGTAAGGGTAAGGGTAAGGGTAAGGGTAAGGGTAAGCTTAAGGGTAAAAGCAAGGGTAAGGGTAAGGGTAAGGGTAAGGGTAAGGGTAAGGGTAAGGGTAAGGGTAAGCTTAAGGGTAAAAGCAAGGGTAAGGGTAAGGGTAAGGGTAAGGGTAAGGGTAAGGGTAAGGGTAAGGGTAAAGGTAAGGGTAAGGGTGAGGGTAAGGGTAAGGGTGAGGGTAAGGGTAAGGGTAAGGGTAAGCTTAAGGGTAAAAGCAAGGGTAAGGGTAAGGGTAAGGGTAAGGGTAAGGGTAAGGGTAAGGGTAAGGGTAAGGGTAAGGGTAAGGGTAAGGGTAAGGGTAAGGGTAAGGGTAAGGGTAAGGGTAAGGGTAAGGGTAAGGGTAAGGGTAAGGGTAAGGGTAAGGGTAAGGGTAAGGGTAAGGGTAAGGGTAAGGGTAAGGGTAAGGGTAAGGGTAAGGGTAAGGGTAAGGGTAAGGGTAAGGGTAAGGGTAAGGGTAAGGGTAAGGGTAAGGGTAAGGGTAAGGGTAAGGGTAAGGGTAAGGGTAAGGGTAAGGGTAAGGGTAAGGATAAGGGTAAGGGTAAGGGTAAGGGTAAGGGTAAGGGTAAGGGTAAGCTTAAGGGTAAAAGCAAGGGTAAGGGTAAGGGTAAGGGTAAGGGTAAGGGTAAGGGTAAGGGTAAGGGTAGGGGTAAGGGTAAGGGTAAGGGTAAGGGTAAGGGTAAGGGTAAGGGTAAGGGTAAGAATAAGGGTAAGGGTACCTTACCCTTACCCTTACCCTTACCCTTACCCTTACCCTTACCCTTACCCTTACCCTTACCCTTACACTTACCCTTACCCTTACCCTTACCCTAACCCTTACCCTTACCCTTACCCTTACCCTTACCCTTACCCTTACCCTTACCCTTACCCTTGCTTTTACCCTTAAGCTTACCCTTACCCTTACCCTTACCCTTACCCTTACCCTTACCCTTACCCTCACCCTTACCCTTACCCTTACCCTTACCCTTACCCTTACCCTTACCCTTACCCTTGCTTTTACCCTTAAGCTTACCCTTACCCTTACACTTACCCTTACCCTTACCCTTACCCTTACCCTTACCCTTGCTTTTACCCTTAAGCTTACCCTTACCCTTACCCTTACCCTTACACTTACCCTTACCCTTACCCTTACCCTTACCCTTACCCTTACCCTTACCCTTACCCTTACCCTTACCCTTACCCTTACCCTTACCCTTACCCTTACCCTTACCCTTACCCTTACCCTTACCCTTACCCTTACCCTTACCCTTACCCTTACCCTTACCCTTACCCTTACCCTTACCCTTACCCTTACCCTTACCCTTACCCTTACCCTTACCCTTACCCTTACCCTTACCCTTACCCTTACCCTTACCCTTACCCTTACCCTTACCCTTACCCTTACCCTTACCCTTACCCTTACCCTTACCCTTACCCTTACCCTTACCCTTACCCTTACCCTTACCCTTACCCTTACCCTTACCCTTACCCTTACCCTCACCCTAACCCTTACCCTTACCCTTACCCTTACCCTTACCCTTACCCTTACCCTTACCCTTATTCTCACTCTTACCCTTACCCTTACCCTTGCTTTTACCCTTAAGCTTACCCTTACCCTTACCCTTACCCTTACCCTTACCCTTACCCTTACCCTTTCCCTTACCCTTACCCTTACAATTACCCCTACCCTTGCTTTTACCCTTAAGCTTACCCTTACCCTTACCCTTACCCTTGCTTTTACCCTTAAGCTCACCCTTACCCTTACCCTTACCCTTACCCTTACCCTTACCCTCACCCTTACCCTTACCCGTACCCTTACCCTTACCCTTACCCTTACCCTTACCCTTACCCTTACCCTTACCCTTACCCTTACCCTTGCTTTTACCCTTACACTTGCTTTTACCCTTAAGCTTACCCTTACCCTTACCCTTACCCTTACCCTTACCCTTACCCTTACCCTTACTCTTACTCTTACCCTTACCCTTACCCTTGCTTTTACCCTTAAGCTTACCCTTACCCTTACCCTTACCCTTACCCTTACCCTTACCCTTACCCTTACCCTTACCCTTACCCTTACCCTTACCCTTACCCTTACCCTTACCCTTACCCTTACCCTTACCTTTACCCTTACCCTTACCCTTACCCTTACCCTTACCCTTACCCTTACCCTTACCCTTACCCTTACCCTTAGGCTTACCCTTACCCTTGCTTTTATCCTTAAGCTTACCCTTACCCTTACCCTTACCCTTACCCTTACCCTTACCCCTACCCTTACCCTTACCCTAATTCTTACCCTTACCCTTACCCTTACCCTTACCCTTACCTTTACCCTAAGGCTTACCCTTACCTTTACCCTTACCCTTACCCTTACCCTTACCCTTACCCTTACCCTTACCCTTACCCTTACCCTTACCCTTACCCTTACCCTCACCCTTACCCTTACCCTTACCCTTACCCTTACCCTTACCCTTACCCTTACCCTTACCCTTACCCTTACCCTTACCCTTACCCTTATTCTTACTCTTACCCTTACCCTTACCCTTGCTTTTACCCTTAAGCCTACCCTTACCCTTGCTTTTACCCTTAAGCTTACCCTTACCCTTACCCTTTCCCTTACCCTTACCCTTACCCTTACCCTTACCCTTACCCTTACCCTTACCCTTACCCTTACCCTTACCCTTACCCTTACCCTCACCCTTACCCTTACCCTTACCCTTACCCTTACCCTTACCCTTACCCTTACCCTTACCCTTACCCTTACCCTTACCCTTATTCTTACTCTTACCCTTACCCTTACCCTTGCTTTTACCCTTAAGCTTACCCTTACCCTTACCCTTACCCTTACCCTTACCCTTACCCTTACCCTTACCCTTACCCTTACCCTTACCCTTACAATTACCCCTACCCTTGCTTTTACCCTTAAGCTTACCCTTACCCTTACCCTTACCCTTGCTTTTACCCTTAAGCTCACCCTTACCCTTACCCTTACCCTTACCCTTACCCTTACCCTCACCCTTACTCTTACCCTTACCCTTACCCTTACCCTTACCCTTACCCTTACCCTTACCCTTACCCTTACCCTTACCCTTGCTTTTACCCTTACACTTGCTTTTACCCTTAAACTTACCCTTACCCTTACCCTTACCCTTACCCTTACCCTTACCCTTACCCTTACTCTTACTCTTACCCTTACCCTTACCCTTGCTTTTACCCTTAAGCTTACCCTTACCCTTACCCTTACCCTTACCCTTACCCTTACCCTTACCCTTACCCTTACCCTTACCCTTACCCTTACCCTTACCCTTACCCTTACCCTTACCCTTACCCTTACCCTTACCCTTACCCTTACCCTTACCCTTACCCTTACCCTTAGGCTTACCCTTACCCTTGCTTTTACCCTTAAGCTTACCCTTACCCTTACCCTTACCCTTACCCTTACCCTTACCCTTACCCTTACCCTTACCCTTACCCTTACCCTAATTCTTACCCTTACCCTTACCCTTACCCTTACCCTTACCTTTACCCTTAGGCTTACCCTTACCTTTACCCTTACTCTTACCCTTACCCTTACCCTTACCCTTACCCTTACCCTTACCCTTACCCTTACCCTTACCCTCACCCTTACCCTTACCCTTACCCTTACCCTTACCCTTACCCTTACCCTTACCCTTACCCTTACCCTTACCCTTACCCTTACCCTTATTCTTACTCTTACCCTTGCTTTTACCCTTAAGATTACCCTTACCCTTACCCTTACCCTTATTTTTACTCTCACCCTTACCCTTACCCTTGCTTTTACCCTTAAGCCTACCCTTACCCTTGCTTTTACCCTTAAGCTTACCCTTACCCTTACCCTTACCCTTACCCTTACTCTTACCCTTACCCTTACTCTTACTCTTACCCTTACCCTTACCCTTACTTTTACCCTTAAGCTTACCCTTACCCTTACCCTTTCCCTTACCCTTACCCTTACCCTTACCCTTACCCTTACCCTTACCCTTACCCTTACCCATACCCTTACCCTTACCCTTACCCTTACCCTCACCCTTACCCTTACCCTTACCCTTACCCTTACCCTTACCCTTACCCTTACCCTTACCCTTACCCTTACCCTTACCCTTACCCTTACCCTTACCCTTATTCTTACTCTTACCCTTACCCTTACCCTTGCTTTTACCCTTAAGCTTACCCTTACCCTTACCATTACCCTTACCCTTACCCTTACCCTTACCCTCACCCTTACCCTTACCCTTACCCTTACCCTTACCCTTACCCTTACCCTTACCCTTACCCTTACCCTTACCCTTACCCTTATTTTTACTCTTACCCTTACCCTTACCCGTGCTTTTACCCTTAAGCTTACCCTCACACTTACCCTTACCCTTACCCTTACCCTTACCCTTACCCTTACCTTTATTCTTACTCTTACCCTTACCCTTACCCTTGATTTTACACTAAAGCTTACCCTTATCCTTACCCTTACCCTTACCCTTAGCCTTATTCTTACTCCTACCCTTACCCTTACACTTGCTTTTACGCTTAAGCTTACCCTTACCCTTACCCTTACCCTTACCCTTACCCTTACCCTTACCCTTACCCTTACCCTTACCCTTACCCTTACCTTTACCCTTACCCTTACCCTTGCTTTTACCCTTAAGCTTACCCTTACCCTTACCCTTACCCTTACCCTTACCCTTGCCCTTACCCTTACCCTTACCCTTACCCTTACCCTTACCCTTACCCTTACCCTTACCCTTACCCTTACCCTTACCCTTACCCTTACCCTTACCCTTGCTTTTACCCTTAAGCTTACCCTTACCCTTACCCTTACCCTTACCCTTACCCTTACTCTTACCCTTACCCTTACCCTTACCCTTGCTTTTACCCTTACCCTTACCCTTACCCTTACACTTACCCTTACCCTTACCCTTACCCTTACCCTTACCCTTACCCTTACCCTTACCCTTACCCTTACCCTTACCCTTACCCTTACCCTTACCCTTACCTTTACCCTTAATCTTACCCTTACCCTTACCCTTACCCTTACCCTTACCCTTACCCTTATTCTTACTCTTACCCTTACCCTTACCCTTGCTTTTACCCTTAAGCTTACCCTTACCCTTACCCTTACCCTTACCCTTACCCTTACCCTTACCCTTATTCTTACTCTTACCCTTACCCTTACCCTTGCTGTTACCCTCAGGCTTACCCTTACCCTTACCCTTACCCTTATTCTTACTCTTACCCTTACCCTTACCCTTGCTTTTACCCTTAAGCCTACCCTTACCATTACCCTTGCCCTTACCCTTACCATTACCCTTACCCTTACCCTTATTCTTATTCTTACCCTTATTCTTACCCTTAGGTAAGGGTAAGGGTAAGGGTGAGGGTAAGGGTAAGGGTAAGGGTAAGCTTAAGGGTAAAAGCAAGGGTAAGGGTAAGGGTAAGAGTAAGAATATGGGTAAGGGTAAGAGTAAGGTTAAGGGTAAGGGTGAGGGTAAGGGTAAGGGTAAGGGTAAGCTCAAGGGTAAAAGCAGGGGTAAGGGTAAGGGTAAGGGTAAGAGTAAGAATAAGGGTAAGGGTAAGGGTAAGGGTAAGGGTAAGGGTAAGGGTAAGCTTAAGGGTAATAGCAAGGGTAAGGGTAAGGGTAAGAGTAAAAATAAGGGTAAGGGTAAGGGTAAGGGTAAGGGTGAGAGTAAGAGTAAGGGTAAGGGTAAGGGTAAGGGTAAGGGTAAGGGTAAGGGTAAGGTTAAGGGTAAGGGTAAGGGTAAGGGTAAGGGTAAGGGTAAGGGTAAGGGTAAGGGTAAGGGTAAGGGTAAGAGTAAGGGTAAGGGTAAGGGTAAGGGTAAGGGTAAGGGTAAGAGTAAGGGTAAAAGCAAGGGTAAGGGTAAGGGTAAGGGTAAGGGTAAGGGTAAGGGTAATGTTAAGGGTAAGGGTAAGGGTAAGGGTAAGGGTAAGGGTAAAGGTAAGGGTAAGGGTAAGGGTAAGCTTAAGGGTAAAATCAAGGGTAAGGGTAAGGGTAAGGGTAAGGGTTAGGGTAAGGGTAAGGGTAAGGGTAAGGGTAAGGGTAAGCTTAAGGGTAAAAGCAAGGGTAAGTGTAAGGGTAAGAGTAAGAATAAGGGTAAGGGTAAGGGTAAGGGTAAGGGTACGGGTAAGGGTAAGGGTAAGGGTAAGGGTAAGGGTAAGGGTAAGGGTAAGGGTAAGGGTAAGGGTAAGGGTAAGGGTAAGGGTAAGCTTTAGGGTAAAAGCAAGGGTAAGGGTAAGGGTAAGAGTAAGAATAAGGGTAAGGGTAAGGGTAAGGGTAAGGGTAAGGGTAAGGGTAAGGGTAAGGGTAAGGGTAAGGGTAAGGGTAAGGGTAAGGGTAAGGGTAAGGGTAATCTTAAGGGTAAAAGCAAGGGTAATGGTAAGGGTAAGAGTAAGAATAAGGGTAAGGGTAAGGGTAAGGTTAAGGGTAAGGGTAAGGGTAAGGAAAAGGGTAAGGGTAAGCTTAAGGGTAAAAGCAAGTGTAAGGGTAAGGGTAGGAGTAAGAATAAATCTAAGGGTAAGGGTAAGGGTAAGGGTAAGGGTAAGCTTTAGTGTAAAAGCAAGGGTAAGGGTAAGGGTAAGTGTGAGGGTAAGCTTAAGGGTAAAAGGACGGGTAAGGGTAAGGGTAAGAGTAAGAATAAGGGTAAGGGTAAGGATAAGGGTAAGGGTAAGGGTAAGGGTAAGGGTAAGGGTAAGGGTAAGGGTAAGGGTAAGGGTAAGGGTAAGGGTAAGGGTAAGGGTAAGGGTAAGGGTAAGGGTAAGGGTAAGGGTAAGGGTAAGGGTAAGGGTAAGGGTAAGGGTAAGGGTAAGGGTAAGGGTAAGGGTAAGGGTAAGGGTAAGGGTAAGGGTAAGGGTATGCTTAAGGGTAAAAGCAAGGGTAAGGGTAAGGGTAAGAGTAAGAATAAGGGTAAGAGTAAGGGTAAGGGTAAGGGTAAGGGTAAGGGTAAGGGTAAGGGTAAGGGTAAGGGTAAGGGTAAGGGTAAGGGTAAGGGTAAGGGTAAGGGTAAGGGTAAGGGTAAGGGTAAAGGTAAGGGTAAGGGTAAGGGTAAGGGTAAGGGTAAGGGTGAGGGTAAGGGTAAGGGTAAGGGTAAGGGTAAGGGTAAGGGTAAGCTTAAGGGTAAAAGCAAGGGTGAGGGTAAGGGTAAGGGTAAGGGTAAGGGTGAGGGTAAGGGGAAGGGTAAGCTTAAGGGTAAAAGCAAGGGTAAGGATAAGGGTAAGAGTAGGAATAAGGGTAAGGGTAAGGGTAAGGGTAAGGGTAAGGGTAAGGGTAAGAATAAGGATAAGGGTAGGGTAAAGGTAAGGGTAAGGGTAAGAATAAGTGTAAGGGTAAGGGTAAGGGTAAGGGTAAGGGTAAGGGTAAGGTTAAGGGTAAGAATAAGGATAAGGGTAAGGGTAAGGGTAAGGGTAAGGGTAAGAATAAGGGTAAGAATAAGCGAAAGGGTATGGGTAAGGGTAAGGGTAAGGGTTACCCTTACCCTTATTCTTACTCTTACCCTTACCCTTACCCTTGCTTTTACCCTTAAGTTTACCCTTACCCTTACACTTATTCTTACTCTTACCCTTACCCTTATTCTTACCCTTACCCTTACCCTTACCCTTACCCTCACCCTTACCCTTACCCTTTCCCTTATTCTTACTCTTACCCTCACCCTTACCCTTGCTTTTACCCTTAAGCTTACCCTTACCCTTACCCTCACCCTTACCCTTACCCTTACCCTTACCCTTACCCTTACCCTTACCCTTACCCTTACCCTTACCCTTACCCTTACCCTTACCCTTACCCTTACCCTTACCCTTACCCTTACCCTTACCCTTACCCTTACCCTTACCCTTACCCTTACCCTTACCCTTACCCTTACCCTTACCCTTACCCTTACCCTTACCCTTACCCTTACCCTTATTCTTACTCTTACCCTCACCCTTACCCTTGCTTTTACCCTTAAGCTTACCCTTACAATTACCCTCACCCTTACCCTTACCCTTACCCTTACCCTTACCCTTACCCTTACCCTTACCCTTACCCTTACCCTTACCCTTACCCTTACCCTTACTCTTACCCTTACCCTTACCCTTACCCTTACCCTTACCCTTACCCTTACCCTTACCCTTACCCTTACCCTTACCCTTACCCTTACTCTTACCCTTACCCTTACCCTTACCCTTACCCTTACCCTTACCCTTACCCTTACCCTTACCCTTACCCTTACCCTTACCCTTACCCTTACCCTTACCCTTACCCTTTCCCTTACCCTTACCCTTACCCTTACCCTTACCCTTACCCTTACCCTTACCCTTACCCTTGGGTAAGGGTAAGGGTAAGAATAAGGGTGAGGGTAAGGGTAAGGGTAAGGGTAAGGGTAAGGGTAAGGGTAAGGGTAAAGGTAAGGGTAAGGGTAAGGGTAAGGGTAAGGGTAAGGGTAAGGGTAAGGGTAAGGGTAAGGGTAAGGGTAAGGGTAAGGGTAAGGGTAAGAGTAAGGGTAAGGGTAAGGGTAAGGGTAAGGGTAAGGGTAAGGATAAGGGTAAGGGTAAGGGTAAGGGTAAGGTTAAGGGTAAGGGTGAGGGTAAATGTAAGGGTAAGCTTAAGGGTAAAAGCAAGGGTAAGGGTGAGGGTAAGAGTAAGGGTAAGGGTAAGGGTAAGGGTAAGGGTAAGGGTAAGGGTAAGGGTAAGGGTAAGGGTAAGGGTAAGGGTAAGGGTAAGGGTAAGGGTAAGGGTAAGGGTGAGGGTAATTGTAAGGGTAAGCTTAAGGGTAAAAGCAAGGGTAAGGGTAAGGGTAAGGGTAAGGGTAAGGGTAAGGGTAAGGGTAAGGGTAAGGGTAAGGGTAAGGGTAAGGGTAAGGGTAAGGGTAAGGGTAAGGGTAAGGGTAAGGGTAAGGGTAAAGGTAAGGGTAAGGGTAAGGGTAAGCTTAAGGGTAAAAGCAAGGGTAAGGGTGAGGGTAAGAGTAAGAATAAGGGTAAGGGTAAGGGTAAGGGTAAGGGTAAGGGTAAGGGTAAGGGTAAGGGTAATCTTAAGGGTAAAAGCAAGGGTAATGGTAAGGGTAAGATTAAGAATAAGGGTAAGGGTAAGAGTAAGCATAGGGGTAAGGGTAAGGGTAAGGGTAAGGGTAAAGGTAAGGGTAAGGGTAAGGGTAAGGGTAAGGGTAAGGGTAAGGGCAAGGGTAAGGGTAAGGGTAAGCTTAAGGGTAAAAGCAAGGGTAAGGGTAAGGGTAAGGGTAAGGGTAAGGGTAAGGGTAAGGGTAAGGGTAAGGGTAAGGGTAAGGGTAAGGGTAAGCTTAAGGGTAAGGGTAAGGGTAAGGATAAGGGTAAGGGTAATCTTAAGGGTAAAAGCTAGGGTAATGGTAAGGGTAAGATTAAGAATAAGGGTAAGGGTAAGAGTAAGAATAAGGGTAAGGGTGAGGGTAAGGGTAAGGGTAAGGGTAAGGGTAAGGGTAAGGGTAAGAGTAAGGGTAAGGGTAAGGGTAAGCTTAAGGGTAAAAGCAAGAGTAAGGGAAAGGGTAAGGGTAAGGGTAAGGGTAAGGGTAAGGGTAAGGGTAAGGGTAAGCTTAAGGGTAAGGGTACGGGTAAGGATAAGGGTAAGGGTAATCTTAAGGGTAAAAGCAAGGGTAATGGTAAGGGTAAGATTAAGAATAAGGGTAAGGGTAAGAGTAAGAATAAGTGTAAGGGTAAGGGTAAGGGTAAGGGTGAGGGTTAGGGTAAGGGTAAGGGTAAGGGTAAGGGTAAGGGTAAGGGTAAGGGTAAGCTTAAGGGTAAAAGCAAGGGTAAGGGTAAGGGTAAGGGTAAGGGTAAGGGTAAGGGTAAGGGTAAGGGTAAGGGTAAGGGTAAGGGTAAGGGTAAGCTTAAGGGTAAGGGTAAGGGTAAGGATAAGTGTAAGGGTAATCTTAACGGTAAAAGCAAGGGTAATGGTAAGGGTAAGATTAAGAATAAGGGTAAGGGTAAGAGTAAGAATAAGGGTAAGGGTAAGGGTAAGGGTAAGGGTAAGGGTAAGGGTAAGGGTAAGGGTAAGGGTAAGGGTAAGGGTAAGGGTAAGGGTAAGGGTAAGGGAAAGGGTAAGGGTAAGGGTAAGGGTAAGGGTAAGGGTAAGGGTAAAGGTAAGGGTAAGGGTAAGGGTAAAGGTAAGGGTAAGGGTAAGGATAAGGGTAAGCTTAAGGGTAAAAGCAAGGGTAAGGGTAAGGGTAAGGGTAAGGGTAAAAGCAAGGGTAAGGGTAAGGGTAAGGGTAAGGGTAAGGGTAAGGGTAAGGGTAAGGGTAAGGGTAAGGGTAAGGGTTAGGGTAAGGGTAAGGGTAAGGGTAAGGGTAAGGGTAAAGGTAAGGGTGCGCCTAAGGGTAAAAGCAAGGGTAAGGGTAAGGGTTAGGGTAAGGGTAAGGGTAAGGGTAAGGGTAAGGAAAAGGGTAAGGGTAAGGGTAAGCTTAAGGGTAAAAGCAAGGGTAAGGGTAAGGGTAAGGGTAAGGGTAAGGGTAAAGGTAAGGGTAAGGGTAAAGGTAAGGGTAAGCCTTAGGGTAAAAGCAAGGGTGAGGGTAAGGGTAAGGGTAAGGGTAAGGGTAAGGGTAAGGGTAAGGGTAAGGGTAAGGGTAAGCTTAAGGGTAAAAGCAAGGGTAAGGGTAAGGGTAAGGGTAAGGGTAAGGGTAAGTGTAAGGGTAAGGGTGAGGGTAAGGGTAAGGGTAAGGCTAAGGGTAAGGGTAAGCTTAAGGGTAAGAGCAAGGGTAAGGGTAAGGGTAAGGGTAAGGGTAAGGGTAAGGGTAAGCGAAAGCTTAAGGGTAAAAGCAAGGGTAAGGGTAAGGGTAAGGAAAAGGGTGAGGGTAAGGGTAAACCCTTAAGCTTACCCTTACCCTTACCCTTTCCCTCACCCTTACACTTACCCTTACCCTTACCCTTACCCTTGCTTTTACCCTTAAGCTTACCCTTGCCCTTACCCTTACCCTTACCCTTACCCTTACCCTTACCCTTAACCTTGCTTTTACCCTTAGGCTTACCCTTAACCCTACTCTTACCCTTACCCCTACCCTTACCCTTACCCTTACCCTTACCCTCACCCTTACCCTACCCTTACCCTTACCCTTACCCTTACCCTTACCCTTACCCTTACCCTTACCCTTACCCTTACCCTTACCCTTACCCTTACCCTTACCCTTACCCTTACCCTTACCCTTATTCTTACCCTTACCCTTACCCTTACCCTTACCCTTACCCTTACCCTTACCCTTACCCTTACCCTTACCCTTACTCTTACCCTTACCCTTGCTTTTACCCTTAAGCTTACCCTTACCCTTACCCTTACCCTTACCCTTACCCTTACCCTTACCCTTACCCTTACCCTTACCCTTACCCTTACCCTTACCCTTACCCTTACCCTTACCCTTACCCTTACCCTTACCCTTACCCTTACCCTTACCCTTACCCTTGCTTCTACCCTTAGGCTTACCCTTACCTTTACCCTTACCCTTACCCTTACCCTTACCCTTACCCTTACCCTTACCCTTACCCTTACCCTTACCCTTACCCTTGCTTTTACCCTTAGGCTTACCCTTACCTTAACCCTTACCCTTACCCTTACCCTTACTCTTGCCCTTACCCCTACCCTTACCCTTACCCTTACCCTTACCCTTACCCTTACCCTTACCCTTACCCTTACCCTTACCCTTACCCTTACCCTTACCCTTACCCTTACCCTTACCCTTACCCTTACCATTACCCTTAAGCTTACCCTTACCCTTACCCTTACCCTTATTCTTACCCTTACCCTTACCCTTACCCTTACCCTTACCCTTACCCTTACCCTTACCTTTACCCTTACCCTTACCCTTGCTTTTACCCTTAAGCCTAAGGGTAAAAGCAAGGGTAAGGGTAAGGGTAAGGGTAAGGGTAAGGGTAAGGGTAAGGGTAAGGGCAAGGGTAAGCTTAAGGGTAAAAGCAAGGGTAAATGTAAGGGTAAGAGTAAGAATAAGGGTAAGGGTAAGGGTAAGGGTAAGGGTAAGGGTAAGGGTAAGGGTAAGGGTAAGGGTAAGGGTAAGAATAAGGGTAAGGGTAAGGGTAAGGGTAAGGGTGAGGGTAAGCTTAAGGGTAAAAGCAAGGGTAAGGGTAAGGGTAAGGGTAAGGGTAAGGGTAAAGGTAAGGGTAAGCCTAAGGGTAAAAGCAAGGGTAAGGGTAAGGTTAAGAGTAAGAATAAGGGTAAGGGTAAGGGTTAGGGTAAGGGTAAGGGTAAGGGTAAGGGTAAGGGTAAGGGTAAGGGTAAGGGTAAGGGTAAGGGTAAGGGTAAGGGTAAGGGTAAGGGTAAGGGTAAGGGTAAGGGTAAGGGTAAGGGTAAGGGTAAGGGTAAGAATAAGGGTAAGGGTAAGGGTAAGGGTAAGCTTAAGGGTAAAAGCAAGGGTAAGGGTAAGGGTGAGGGTAAGGGTAAGAATAAGGGTAAGGGTAAGGGTAAGGGTAAGGGTAAGGGTAAGGGTAAGGGTGAAGGTAAGGGTAAGGGTAAGGGTAAGGGTAAGGGTAAGGGTAAGGGTAAGGGTAAGGGTAAGGGTAAGGGTAAGGGTAAGGGTAAGGGTAAGGGTAAGGGTAAGGGTAAGGGTAAGGGTACAGGTAAGGGTAAGGGTAAGGGTAAGGGTAAGGGTAAGGGTAAGCTTAAGGGTAAAAGCAAGGGTAAGGGTAAGGGTAAGGGTAAGGGTAAGGGTAAGGGTAAGGGTAAGGGTAAGGGTAAGCTTAAGAGTAAAAGCAAGGGTAAGGGTAAGGGTAAGGGTAAGGGTAAGGGTAAGGGTAAGGGTAAGGGTAAGCTTAAGGGTAAAAGCAAGGGTAAGGGTAAGGGTAAGGGTAAGGGTAAGGGTAAGGGTTAACCCTTAAGCTTACCCTTACCCTTACCCTTACCCTTACCCTTACCCTTACCCTTACCCTTACCCTTACCCTTACCCTTACCCTTACCCTTACCCTTACCCTTACCCTTACCCTTACCCTTACCCTTGCTTTTACCCTTAAGCTTACCCTTGCCCTTACCCTTACCCTTAATCTTACCCTTACCCTTACCCTCACCCTTACCCTTACCCTTACCCTTACCCTTGCTTTTACCCTTAGGCTTACCCTTAACCTTACTCTTACCCTTACCCTTACCCTTACCCTTACCCTTACCCTTACCCTTACCGTTACCCTTACCCTTACCCTTACCCTTACCCTTACCCTTACCCTTACCCTTACCCTTACCCTTACCCTTACCCTTACCCTTACCCTTATTCTTACCCTTACCCTTACCCTTACCCTTACCCTTACCCTTACCCTTACCCTTACCCTTACCCTTACCCTTACCCTTACCCTTACCCTTACCCTTACCCTTACCCTTACCCTTACCCTTATTCTTACCCTTACCCTTACCCTTACCCTTACCCTTACCCTTACCCTTACCCTTACCCTTACTCTTATCCTTACCCTTGCTTTTACCCTTAAGCTTACCCTTACCCTTACCCTTACCCTTACCCTTACCCTTACCCTTACCCTTACCCTTACCCTTACCCTTACCCTTACCCTTACCCTTACCCTTACCCTTACCCTTACCCTTACCCTTACCCTTACCCTTACCCTTACCCTTACCCTTACCCTTACCCTTACCCTTACCCTTACCCTTACCCTTACCCTTACCCTTACCCTTACCCTTACCCTTACCCTTACCCTTACCCTTACCCTTACCCTTACCCTTACCCTTACCCTTACCCTTACCCTTACCCTTACCCTTACCCTTACCCTTACCCTTGCTTTTACCCTTAGGCTTACCCTTACCTTTACCCTTACCCTTACCCTTACCCTTACTCTTACCCTTATCCTTACCCTTATTCTTACCCTTACCCTCACCCTTACCCTTTCCCTTACCCTTACCCTTACCCTTACTCTTACCCTTACCCTTGCTTTTACCCTTAAGCTTACCCTTACCCTTACCCTTACCCTTACTCTTACCCTTACCCTTACCCTTACCCTTACCTTTACCCTTACCCTTACCCTTACCCTTACCCTTACCCTTACCCTTACCCTTACCCTTACCCTTACCCTTACTCTTACCCTTACCCTTACCCTTACCCTTACCCTTACCCTTATTCTTACCCTTACCCTTACCCTTACCCTTACCCTTACCCTTACCCTTACCCTTACCCTTACCCTTACCCTTACCCTTACCCTTACCCTTACCCTTACCCTTACCCTTACCCTTACCCTTACCCTTGCTTTTACCCTTAAGCCTAAGGGTAAGGGTAAGGGTAAGGGTAAGGGTAAGGGTAAGGGTAAGGGTAAGGGTAAGGGTAAGGGTAAGGGTAAGGGTAAGGGTAAGGGTAAGGGTAAGGGTAAGGGTAAGGGTAAGGGTAAGGGTAAGCTTAAGGGTAATGGTAAGGGTAAGGATAAGGGTAAGGGTAAGGGTAAGGGTAAGGGTAAGGGTAAGGGTTAGGGTAGGGGTAAGGGTAAGGGTAAGGGTAAGGGAAAGGGTAAGGGTAAGGGTAAGGGTAAGGGTAAGCCTAAGGGTAAAAGCAAGGGTAAGGGTAAGGGTAAGGGTAAGGGTAAGGGCAAGGGTAAGCTTAAGGGTAAAAGCAAGGGTAAATGTAAGGGTAAGAGTAAGAATAAGGGTAAGGGTAAGGGTAAGGGTAAGGGTAAGGGTAAGGGTAAGGGTAAAGGTAAGGGTAAGGGTAAGGGTAAGGGTAAGGGTAAGGGTAAGGGTAAGGGCAAGGGTAAGCTTAAGGGTAAAAGCAAGGGTAAATGTAAGGGTAAGAGTAAGAATAAGGGTAAGGGTAAGGGTAAGGGTAAGGGTAAGGGTAAGGGTAAGGGTAAGGGTAAGGGTAAGGGTAAGGGTAAGGGTAAGGGTAAGGGTAAGGGTAAGGGTAAGGGTAAGAATAAGGGTAAGGGTAAGGGTAAGGGTAAGGGTAAGGGTAAGGGTAAGCTTAAGGGTAAAAGCAAGGGTAAGGGTAAGGGTAAGGGTAAGGGTAAGGGTAAAGGTAAGGGTAAGCCTAAGCTTAAAAGCAAGGGTAAGGGTAAGGGTAAGAGTAAGAATAAGGGTAAGGGTAAGGGTTAGGGTAAGGGTAAGGGTAAGGGTGAGGGTAAGGGTAAGGGTAAGGGTAAGTGTAAGGGTAAGGGTAAGGGTAAGGGTAAGGGTAAGGGTAAGGGTAAGGGTAAGGGTAAGGGTAAGAATAAGGGTGAGGGTAAGGGTAAGGGTAAGCTTAAGGGTAAAAGCAAGGGTAAGGGTAAGGGTGAGGGTAAGGGTAAGGGTAAGTGTAAGGGTAAGGGTAAGGGTAAGGGTAAGGGTAAGGGTAACGGTGAGGGTAAGGGTAAGCTTAAGGGTAAAAGCAAGGGTAAGGTTAAGAGTAAGGGTAAGGGTAAGGGTAAGGGTAAGGGTAAGGGTAAGGGTAAGGGTAAGGGTAAGAATAAGGGTAAGGGTAAGGGTAAGGGTAAGGGTAAGGGTAAGGGTAAGGGTAAGGGTAAGGGTAAGGGTAAGGGTAAGAATAAGGGTAAGGGTAAGGGTAAGGGTAAGGGTAAGGGTAAGAGTAAGGGTAAGGGTAAGGGTAAGGGTAAGGGTAAGGGTAAGGGTAAGGGTAAGGGTAAGGGTAAGGGTAAGGGTAAGGGTAAGGGTAAGAGTAAGGGTAAGGGTAAGGGTAAGGGTAAGCTTAAGGGTAAGGGTAAGGGTAAGGGTAAGGGTAAGGGTAAGCTTAAGGGTAAAAGCAAGGGTAAGGGTAAGGGTAAGGGTAAGGGTAAGGGTAAGCTTAAGGGTAAAAGCAAGGGTAAGGGTAAGGGTAAGGGTAAGGGTAAGGGTAAGGGTAAGGGTAAGGGTAAGGGTAAGCTTAAGGGTAAGGGTAAGGGTAAGGGTAAGGGTAAGCTTAAGGGTAAAAGCAAGGGTAAGGGTCAGGGTAAGGGTAAGTGTAAGGGTAAGGGTAAGGGTAAAGGTAAGGGTGAGCTTAAGGGTAAAAGCAAGGGTAAGGGTAAGGTTAAAGGTAGGGGTAAGGGTAAGGGTAAGGGTAAGGGTTAGCTTAAGGGTAAAAGCAAGGGTAAGGGTAAGGGTAAGGGTAAGGGTAAGGGTGAGGGTAAGGGTAAGGGTAAGGGTAAGGGTAAGGGTAAGGGTAAGGGTAAGGGTAAGGGTAAGGGTAAGGGTAAGGGTAAGCCTAAGGGTAAAAGCAAGGGTAAGGGTAAGGGTAAGGGTAAGGGTAAGAGTAAGGGTAAGGGTAAGGGTAAGGGTGAGCTTAAGGGTAAAAGCAAGGGTAAGGGTAAGGGTAAGGGTAAGGGTAAGCCTAAGGGTAAAAGCAAGGGTAAGGGTAAGGGTAAGGGTAAGGGTAAGGGTAAGCTTAAGGGTAAAAGCAAGGGTAAGGGTAAGGGTAAGGGTAAGGGTAAGGGTAAGCTTAAGGGTAAAAGCAAGGGTGAGGGTAAGGGTAAGGGTAAGGGTAAGGGTAAGGGTAAGGGTAAGGGTAAGGGTAAGGGTAAGGGTAAAGGTAAGGTAAGCCTAAGAGTAAAAGCAAGGGTAAGGGTAAGGGTAAGGGTAAGGGTAAGGGTAAGGGTAAGGGTAAGGGTAAGGGTAAGGGTAAGGGTAAGCTTAAGGGTAAAAGCAAGGGTAAGGATAAGGGTAAGGGTAAGGGTAAGGGTAAGGGTGAGGGTAAGGGTAAGGGTAAGGGTAAGGGTAAGCTTAAGGGTAAAATCAAGGGTAAGGGTAAGGGTAAGGGTAAGGGTAAGGGTAAGGGTAAGGGTAAGGGTAAGGGTAAGGGTAAGGGTAAGGGTAAGCTTAAGGGTAAAAGCAAGGGTAAGGGTTAGGGTAAGGGTAAGGGTAAGTGTAAGGGTAAGGGTAAGCTTAAGGGTAAAAGCAAGGGTAAGGGTAAGGGTAAGGGTAAGGGTAAGGGTAAGGGTAAGGGTAAAGGTAAGGGTAAGCCTAAGGGTAAAAGCAAGGGTAAGGGTAAGGGTAAGGGTAAGGGTAAGGGTAAGGGTAAGGGTAAGGGTAAGGGTAAGGGTAAGGGTAAGGGTAAGGGTAAGGGTAAGGGTAAGGGTAAGCTTAAGGGTATAAGCAAGGGTAAGGGTAAGGGTAAGGGTGAGGGTAAGGGTAAGGGTAAGGGTAAGGGTGAGCTTAAGGGTAAAAGCAAGGGTAAGGGTAAGGGTAAGGGTAAGGGTAAGGGTAAGGGTAAGGGTAAGGGTAAGGGTAAGCTTAAGGGTAAAAGCAAGGGTAAGGGTAAGGGTAAGGGTAAGGGTAAGGGTAAGGGTAAGGGTAAGGGTAAGGGTAAGGGTAAGGGTAAGGGTAAGGGTAAGGGTAAAGGTAAGGTTAAGCCTAAGGGTAAAAGCAAGGGTAAGGGTAAGGGTAAGGGTAAGGGTAAGGGTAAGGGTAAGGGTAAGGGTAAGGGTAAGGGTAAGGGTAAGGGTAAGGGTAAGCTTAAGGGTAAAAGCAAGGGTAAGGGTAAGGGTAAGGGTAAGGGTAAGCCTAAGGGTAAAAGCAAGGGTAAGGGTAAGGGTAAGGGGTAAGGGAAAGGGTAAGCTTAAGGGTAAAAGCAAGGGTGAGGGTAAGGGTAAGGGTAAGGGTAAGGGTAAGGGTAAGGGTAAGGGTAAGCTTAAGGGTAAAAGCAAGGGTAAGGGTAAGGGTAAGGGTAAGGGTAAGGGTAAGGGTAAGGGTAAGGGTAAGGGTAAGGGTAAGGGTAAGGGTATAGGTAAGGGTAAGCCTAAGGGTCAAAGCAAGGGTAAGGGTAAGGGTAAGAGTAAGGGTAAGGGTAAGGGTAAGGGTAAGGGTAAGCTTAAGGGTAAAAGCAAGGGTAAGGGTAAGGGTAAGGGTAAGGGTAAGGGTAAGGGTAAGGGTAAGGGTAAGGGTAAGGGTAAGGGTAAGGGTAAGCTTAAGGGTAAGGGTAAGGGTAAGGGTAAGCCTAAGGGTAAAAGCAAGGGTAAGTGTAAGGGTAAGGGTAAGGGTAAGGGTAAGCTTAAGGGTAAAAGCAAGGGTAAGGGTAAGGGTAAGGGTAAGGGTAAGGGTAAGGGTAAGGGTAAGCTTAGGGGTAAAAGCAAGGGTAAGGGTAAGGGTAAGGGTAAGGGTAAGGGTAAGGGTAAGGCTAAAGGTAAGGGTAAGCCTAAGGGTAAAAGCAAGGGTAAGGGTAAGGGTGAGGGTAAGGGTAAGGGTAAGGGTAAGGGTAAGGGTAAGGGTGAGGGTAAGGGTAAGGGTAAGGGTAAGGGTGAGCTTAAGGGTAAAAGCAAGGGTAAGGGTAAGGGTAAGGGTAAGGGTAAGGGTAAGGGTAAGGGTAAGGGTAAGCTTAAGGGTAAAAGCAAGGGTAAGGGTAAGGGTAAGGGTAAGGGTAAGGGTAAAAGCAAGGGTAAGGGTGAGGGTAAGGGTAAGGGTAAGAGTAAGGGTAAGGGTAAGGGTAAGCTTAAGGGTAAAAGCAAGGATAAGGGTAAGGGTAAGGGTAAGGGTAAGGGTAAGGGTAAGGGTAAGGGTAAGGGTAAGGGTAAGGGTAAGGGTAAGGGTAAGGGTAAGGGTAAGGGTAAGCTTAAGGGTAAAAGCAAGGGTAAAGGTAAGGGTAAGGGTAAGGGTAAGGGTAAGGGTAAGGGTAAGGGTAAGGGTAAGGGTAAGGGTAAGGGTAAGCTCAAGGGTAAAAGCAAGGGTAAGGGTAAGGGTAAGGGTAAGGGTAATGGTAAGGGTAAAGGTAAGGGTAAGCCTAAGGGTAAAAGCAAGGGTAAGGGTAAGGGTAAGGGTAAGGGTAAGGGTAAGGTTAAGGGTAAGGGTTAGGGTAAGGGTAAGGGTAAGGGTAAGGGTAAGGGTAAGCTTAAGGGTAAAAGCAAGGGTAAGGGTAAGGGTAAGGGTAAGGGTAAGGGTAAGGGTAAGGGTAAGGGTAAAAGCAAGGGTAAGGGTAAGGGTAAGGGTAAGGGTAAGGGTAAGTTCAAGGGTAAAAGCAAGGGTAAGGGTAAGGGTAAGGGTAAGGGTAAGGGTAAGGGTAAGCTTAAGGGTAAAAGCGAGGGTAAGGGTAAGGGTAAGGGTAAGGGTAAGGGTAAGGGTAAGGGTAAGGGTAAGCTTAAGGGTAAGGGTAAGGGTAAGGGTAAGGGTAAGCTTAAGGGTAAAAGCAAGGGTAAGGGTCAGGGTAAGGGTAAGTGTAAGGGTAAGGGTAAGGGTAAGGGTAAGGGTGAGCTTAAGGGTAAAAGCAAGGGTAGGGGTAAGGTTAAGGGTAAGGGTAAGGGTAAGGGTAAGGGTAAGGGTTAGCTTAAGGGTAAAAGCAAGGGTAAGGGTAAGGGTAAGGGTAAGGGTAAGGGTAAGGGTAAGGGTAAGGGTAAGGGTAAAGGTAAGGGTAAGCCTAAGGGTAAAAGCAAGGGTAAGGGTAAGGGTAAGGGTAAGGGTAAGAGTAAGGGTAAGGGTAAGGGTAAGGGTAAGCTTAAGGGTGAAAGCAAGGGCAAGGGTAAGGGTAAGGGTAAGGGTAAGCCTAAGGGTAAAAGCAAGGGTAAGGGTAAGGGTAAGGGTAAGGGTAAGGGTAAGCATAAGGGTAAAAGCAAGGGTAAGGGTAAGGGTAAGGGTAAGGGTAAGGGTAAGGGTAAGCTTAAGGGTAAAAGCAAGGGTGAGGGTAAGGGTAAGGGTATGGGTAAGGGTAAGGGTAAGGGTAAGGGTAAGGGTAAGCTTAAGGGTAAAAGCAAGGGTAAGGGTAAGGGTAAGGGTAGGGGTAAAGGTAAGGGTAAGGGTAAGGGTAAGGGTAAGGGTAAGGGTAAGCTTAAGGGTAAAAGCAAGGGTAAGGGTAAGGGTAAGGGTAAGGGTAAAGGTAAGGGTAAGCCTAAGGGTAAAAGCAAGGGTAAGGGTAAGGGTAAGGGTAAGGGTAAGGGTTAGGGTAAGGGTAAGGGTAAGGGTAAGGGTAAGGGTAAGGGTAAGGGAAAGGGTAAGGGTAAGCCTAAGGGTAAAAGCGAGGGTAAGGGTAAGGGTAAGGGTAAGGGTAAGGGTAAGCTTAAGGGTAAAAGCAAGAGTAAGGGTAAGGGTAAGGGTAAGGGTAAGGGTAAGCTTAAGGGTAAAAGCAAGGGTAAGGGTAAAGGTAAGGGTAAGGGTAAGGGTAAGGGTAAGGGTAACGGTAAGGGTAAGGGTAAAGGTAAGGGTAAGCCTAAGGGTAAAAGCAAGGGTAAGGGTAAGGGTAAGGGTAAGGGTAACGGTAAGGGTAAGGTTAAGGGTAAGGGTAAGGGTAAGCTTAAGGGTAAAAGCAAGGGTAAGGGTAAGGGTAAGGGTAAGGGTAAGGGTAAGGGGAAGGGTAAGGGTAAGGGTAAGGGTAAGCTTAAGGGTAAGGGTAAGGGTAAGGGTAAGCTTAAGGGTGAAAGCAAGGGTAAGGGTAAGGGTAAGGGTAAGGGTAAGCTTAAGGGTAAAAGCAAGGGTAAGGGTTAGGGTAAGGGTAAGGGTAAGGGTAAGGGTAAGGGTAAGGGTAAGGGTAAGGGTAAGGGTAAGCTTAAGGGTAAGGGTAAGGGTAAGGGTAAGGGTAAGGGTAAGCTTAAGGGTAAAAGCAAGGGTAAGGGTAAGGGTAAGGGTAAGGGTAAGGGTAAGGGTAAGGGTAAGCTTAAGGGTAAGGGTAAGGGTAAGGGTAAGGGTAAGCTTAAGGGTAAAAGCAAGGGTAAGGGTAAGGGTGAGGGTAAGGGTAAGGGTAAGGGTAAGGGTAAGCTTAAGGGTAAGGGTAAGGGTAAGGGTAAGCTTAAGGGTAAAAGCAAGGGTAAGGGTAAGGGTAAGGGTAAGGGTAAGGGTAAGGGTAAGGGTAAGGGTAAGGGTAAGGGTGAGGGTAAGGGTAAGGGTAAGGGTAAGGGTAAGGGTAAGGAAAAGCTTAAGGGTAAGGGTAAGGGTAAGGGTAAGGGTAAGCTTAAGGGTAAAAGCAAGGGTAAGGGTAAGGGTAAGGGTAAGGGTAAGCTTAAGGGTAAAAGCAAGGGTAAGGGTAAGGGTAAGGGTAAGGGTAAGGGTAAGGGTAAGGGTAAGGGTAAGCTCAAGGGTAAGGGTAAGGGTAAGGGTAAGGGTAAGCTTAAGGGTAAAAGCAAGGGTAAGGGTAAGGGTAAGGGTAAGGGTGAGGGTAAAGGTAAGGGTAAGCCTAAGGGTAAAAGCAAGGATAAGGGTAAGGGTAAGGGTAAGGTAAGGGTAAGGGTAAGGGTAAGGGTAAGGGTAAGGGTAAGCTTAAGGGTAAAAGCAAGGGTATGGGTAAGGGTAAGGGTAAGGGTAAGGGTAAGGGTAAGGGTAAGGGTAAGGGTAAGGGTAAGGGTAAGCTTAAGGGTAAAAGCAAGGGTAAGGGTAAGGGTAAGGGTAAGGGTAAGGGTAAGGGTAAGGGTAAAGGTAAGGGTAAGCTTAAGGGTAAAAGCAAGGGTAAGGGTAAGGGTAAGGGTAAGGGTAAGGGTTGGGGTACAGGAAAGGTAAGGGTAAGCCTAAGGGTAAAAGCAAGTGTAAGGGTAAGGGTAAGGGTAAGGGTAAGGGTAAGGGTGAGGGTAAGGGTAAGGGTAAGGGTAAGGGTAAGGGTAAGGGTAAGGGTAAGGGTAAGGGTAAGGGTAAGAGTAAGGGTAAGGGTAAGGGTAAGCTTAAGGGTAAAAGCAAGGGTAAGGGTAAGGGTAAGGGTAAGGGTAAGCCTAAGGGTAAAAGCAAGGGTAAGGGTAAGGGTAAGGGTAAGGGTAAGGGTAAGCTTAAGGGTAAAAGCAAGGGTAAGGGTAAGGGTAAGGGTAAGGGTAAGGGTAAGGGTAAGGGTAAGGGTAAGCTTAAGGGTAAAAGCAAGGGTAAGGGTAAGGGTAAGGGTAAGGGTAAGGGTAAGGGTAAAGGTTAGGGTAAGCCTAAGGGTAAAAGCAAGGGTAAGGGTAAGGGTAAGGGTAAGGGTAAGGGTAAGGGTAAGGGTAAGCTTAAGGGTAAAAGCAAGGGTAAGGGTAAGGGTAAAAGTAAGGGTAAGGGTAAGGGTAAGGGTAAGGGTAAGGGTAAGCTTAAGGGTAAAAGCAAGGGTAAGGGTAAGGGTAAGGGTAAGGGTAAGGGTAAGGGTAAGGGTAAGGGTAAGGGTAAAGGTAAGGGTAAGGGTAAGGGTAAGGGTAAGGGTAAGGGTAAGGGTAAGCTTAAGGGTAAAAGCAAGGGTAAGGGTTAGGGTAAGGGTAAGGGTAAGGGTAAGGGTAAGGGTAAGCTTAAGGGTAAAAGCAAGGGTAAGGGTAAGGGTAAGGGTAAGGGTAAGGGTAAGGGTAAGGGTAAGGGTAAGGGTAAGGGTAAGGGTAAGGGTAAGGGTAAGGGTAAGGGTAAGGGTAAGGGTAAGGGTAAGCTTAAGGGTAAAAGCAAGGGTAAGGGTAAGGGTAAGGGTAAGCGTAAGGGTAAGGGTAAGGGTAAGCTTAAGGGTAAAAGCAAGGGTAAGGGTAAGGGTATGGGTAAGGGTAAGGGTTAGGGTAAGGGTAAAGGTAAGGGTAAGCCTAAGGGTAAAAGCAAGGGTAAGGGTAAGGGTAAGGGTAAGGGTAAGGGTAAGGGTAAGGGTAAGGGTAAGAGTAAGGGTAAGGGTAAGGGTAAGCTTAAGGGTAAAAGCAAGGGTAAGGGTAAGGGTAAGGGTAAGGGTAAGCCTAAGGGTAAAAGCAAGGGTAAGGGTAAGGGTAAGGGTAAGGGTAAGGGTAAGCTTAAGGGTAAAAGCAAGGGTAAAGGTAAGGGTAAGGGTAAGGGTAAGGGTAAGGGTAAGCTTAAGGGTAAAAGCAAGGTTAAGGGTAAGGGTAAGGGTAAGGGTAAGGGTAAGCTTAAGGGTAAAAGCAAGGGTAAAGGTAAGGGTAAGGGTAAGAGTAAGGGTAAGGGTAAGCTTAAGGGTAAAAGCAAGGGTAAGGATAAGGGTAAGGGTAAGGGTAAGGGTAAGGGTAAGGGTAAGGGTAAGGGTAAGGGTAAGGGTAAAGGTAAGGGTAAGCCTAAGGGTAAAAGCAAGGGTATGGGTAAGGGTAAGGGTAAGGGTAAGGGTAAGGGTAAGGGTAAGGGTAAGGGTGAGGGTAAGGGTAAGGGTAAGGGTAAGGGTAAGGGTAAGGGTAAGGGTAAGGGTAAGGGTAAGGGTAAGCTAAAGGGTAAAAGCAAGGGTAAGGGTTAGGGTAAGGGTAAGGGTAAGGGTAAGGGTAAGGGTGAGCTTAAGGGTAAAAGCAAGGGTAAGGGTAAGGGTAAGGGTAAGGGTAAGGGTAAGGGTAAGGGTAAAGGTAAGGGTAAGCCTAAGGGTAAAAGCAAGGGTAAGGGTAAGGGAAAGGGTAAGGGTAAGGGTAAGGGTAAGGGTAAGGGTAAGGGTAAGGGTAAGGGTAAGCTTAAGGGTATAAGCAAGGGTAAGGGTAAGGGTAAGGGTAAGGGTGAGGGTAAGGGTAAGGGTAAGGGTAAGGGTAAGGGTAAGCTTAAGGGTAAAAGCAAGGGTAAGGGTAGGGGTAAGGGTAAGAGTAAGGGTAAGGGTAAGCTTAAGGGAAAAAGCAAGGGTAAGGGTAAGGGTAAGGGTAAGGGTAATGGTAAGGGTAAGGGTAAGGGTAAGGGTAAGGGTAAGGGTAAGGGTAAGGGTAAGGGTAAGGGTAAGGGTAAAGGTAAGGGTAAGCCTAAGGGTAAAAGCAAGGGTAAGGGTAAGGGTAAGGGTAAGGGTAAGGGTAAGGGTAAGGGTAAGGGTAAGGGTAAGGGTAAGGGTAAGGGTAAGTGTAAGTGTAAGCTTAAGGGTAAAAGCAAGGGTAAGGGTAAGGGTAAGGGTAAGGGTAAGCCTAAGGGTAAAAGCAAGGGTAAGGGTAAGGGTAAGGGTAAGGGTAAGGGTAAGCTTAAGGGTAAAAGCAAGGGTAAGGGTAAGGGTAAGGGTAAGGGTAAGGGTAAGGGTAAGGGTAAGGGTAAGCTTAAGGGTAAAAGCAAGGGTAAGGGTAAGGGTATGGGTAAGGGTAAGGGTAAGGGTAAAGGTAAGGGTAAGCCTAAGGGTAAAAGCAAGGGTAAGGGTAAGGGTAAGGGTAAGGGTAAGGGTAAGGGTAAGGGTAAGGGTAAGGGTAAGGGTAAGGGTAAGGGTAAGGGTAAGGGTAAGGGTAAGCTTAAGGGTAAAAGCAAGGGTAAGGGTAAGGGTAAGGGTAAGGGTTAGGGTAAGGGTAAGCTTAAGGGTAAAAGCAAGGGTAAGGGTAAGGGTAAGGGTAAGGGTAAGGGTAAGGGTAAGGGTAAGGGTAAGGGTAAGGGTAAGGGTAAGGGTAAGCTTAAGGGTAAAAGCAAGGGTAAGGGTAAGGGTAAGGGTAAGGGTAAGCTTAAGGGTAAAAGCAAGGGTAAGGGTAAGGGTAAGGGTAAGGGTAAGGGTAAGGGTAAAGGTAAGGGTAAGCCTAAGGGTAAAAGCAAGGGTAAGGGTAAGGGTAAGGGTAAGGGTAGGGGTAAGGGTAAGGGTAAGGGTAAGGGTAAGGGTAAGGGTAAGTGTAAGGGTAAGGGTAAGGGTAAGGGTAAGGGTAAGGGTAAGCTTAAGGGTAAAAGCAAGGGTGAGGGTAAGGGTAAGGGTAAGGGTAAGGGTAAGGGTAAGGGTAAGGGTAAGGGTAAGGGTAAGGGTAAGGGTAAGGGTAAGCCTAAGGGTAAAAGCAAGGGTAAGGGTTAGGGTAAGGGTAAGGGTAAGGGTAAGCTTAAGGGTAAAAGCAAGGGTAAGGGTAAGGGTAAGGGTAAGGGTAAGGGTAAGAGAAGCTTAAGGGTAAAAGCAAGGGTAAGGGTAAGGGTAAGGGTAAGGGTAAGGGTAAGGGTAAGGGTAAGCTTAAGGGTAAAAGCAAGGGTAAAGGTAAGGGTAAGGGTAAGGGTAAGGGTAAGGGTAAGCTTAAGGGTAAAAGCAAGGGTAAGGGTAAGGGTAAGGGTAAGGGTAAGGGTAAGGGTAAGGGTAAGGGTAAGGGTAAGGGTAAAGGTAAGGGTAAGCCTAAGGGTAAAAGCAAGGGTATGGGTAAGGGTAAGGGTAAGGGTAAGGGTAAGGGTAAGGGTAAGGGTGAGGGTAAGGGTAAGGGTAAGGGTAAGGGTAAGGGTAAGGGTAAGGGTAAGCTTAAGGGTAAAAGCAAGGGTAAGGGTAAGGGTAAGGGTAAGGGTAAGGGTAAGGGTAAGGGTAAGGGTAAGGGTAAAGGTAAGGGTAAGCCTAAGGGTAAAAGCAAGGGTAAGGGTAAGGGTAAGGGTAAGGGTAAGGGTAAGGGTAAGGGTAAGGGTAAGGGTAAGGGTAAGGGTAAGGGTAAGCTTAAGGGTATAAGCAAGGGTAAGGGTAAGGGTAAGGGTAAGGGTGAGGGTAAGGGTAAGGGTAAGGGTAAGGGTAAGGGTAAGCTTAAGGGTAAAAGCAAGGGTAAGGGTAAGGGTAAGGGTAAGGGTAAGGGTAAGGGTAAGCTTAAGGGTAAAGGCAAGGGTAAGGGTAAGGGTAAGGGTAAGGGTAAGGGTAAGGGTAAGGGTAAGGGTAAGGGTAAGGGTAAGGGTAAAGGTAAGGGTAAGCCTAAGGGTAAAAGCAAGGGTAAGGGTAAGGGTAAGGGTAAGGGTAAGGGTAAGGGTAAGGGTAAGGGTAAGGGTAAGGGTAAGGGTAAGTGTAAGGGTAAGCTTAAGGGTAAAAGCAAGGGTAAGGGTAAGGGTAAGGGTAAGGGTAAGCCTAAGGGTAAAAGCAAGGGTAAGGGTAAGGGTAAGGGTAAGGGTAAGGGTAAGCTTAAGGGTAAAAGCAAGGGTAAGGGTAAGGGTAAGGGTAAGGGTAAGGGTAAGGGTAAGGGTAAGCTTAAGGGTAAAAGCAAGGGTAAGGGTAAGGGTATGGGTAAGGGTAAGGGTAAGGGTAAAGGTAAGGGTAAGCCTAAGGGTAAAAGCAAGGGTAAGGGTAAGGGTAAGGGTAAGGGTAAGGGTAAGGGTAAGGGTAAGGGTAAGGGTAAGGGTAAGGGTAAGGGTAAGGGTAAGGGTAAGGGTAAGGGTAAGGGTAAGCTTAAGGGTAAAAGCAAGGGTAAGGGTAAGGGTAAGGGTAAGGGTAAGGGTAAGGGTAAGGGTAAGGGTAAGCTTAAGGGTAAAAGCAAGGGTAAGGGTAAGGGTAAGGGTAAGGGTAAGGGTAAGGGTAAGGGTAAGGGTAAGCTTAAGGGTAAAAGCAAGGGTAAGGGTAAGGGTAAGGGTAAGGGTAAGCTTAAGGGTAAAAGCAAGGGTAAGGGTAAGGGTAAGGGTAAGGGTAAGGGTAAGGGTAAGGGTAAGGGTAAGGGTAAAGGTAAGGGTAAGCCTAAGGGTAAAAGCAAGGGTAAGGGTAAGGGTAAGGGTAAGGGTAAGGGTAAGGGTAAGGGTAAGGGTAAGGGTAAGGGTAAGGGTAAGGGTAAGGGTAAGGGTAAGCTTAAGGGTAAAAGCAAGGGTAGGGTAAGGGTAAGGGTAAGGGTAAGGGTAAGGGTAAGGGTAAGGGTAAGGGTAAGGGTAAGGGTAAGGGTAAGGGTAAGGGTAAGGGTAAGCCTAAGGGTAAAAGCAAGGGTAAGGGTAAGGGTAAGGGTAAGGGTAAGGGTAAGCTTAAGGGTAAAAGCAAGGGTAAGGGTAAGGGTAAGGGTAAGGGTAAGGGTAAGAGAAGCTTAAGGGTAAAAGCAAGGGTAAGGGTAAGGGTAAGGGTAAGGGTAAGGGTAAGGGTAAGGGTAAGGGTAAGGGTAAGGGTAAGGGTAAGGGTAAAGGTAAGGGTAAGCCTAAGGGTAAAAGCAAGGGTATGGGTAAGGGTAAGGGTAAGGGTAAGGGTAAGGGTAAGGGTAAGGGTAAGGGTAAGGGTAAGGGTAAGGGTAAGCTTAAGGGTAAAAGCAAGGGTAAGGGTAAGGGTAAGGGTAAGGGTAAGGGTAAGGGTAAGGGTAAGGGTAAGGGTAAGGGTAAGGGTAAGGGTAAGGGTAAGGGTAAGGGTAAGGGTAAGCTTAAGGGTAAAAGCAAGGGTAAGGGTAAGGGTAAGGGTAAGGGTAAGGGTAAGGGTAAGGGTAAGGGTAAGGGTAAGGGTAAGGGTAAGGGTAAGGGTAAGGGTAAGGGTAAGGGTAAGGGTAAGGGTAAGGGTAAGGGTAAGGGTAAGGGTAAGGGTAAGGGTAAGGGTAAGGGTAAGGGTAAGGGTAAGCTTAAGGGTAAAAGCAAGGGTAAGGGTAAGGGTAAGGGTAAGGGTAAGGGTAAGGGTAAGGGTAAGGGTAAGGGTAAGCTTAAGGGTAAAAGCAAGGGTAAGGGTAAGGGTAAGGGTAAGGGTAAGGGTAAGGGTAAGGGTAAGGGTAAGGGTAAGCCTAAGGGTAAAAGCAAGGGTGAGGGTAAGGGTAAAAGCAAGGGTAAGGGTAAGGGTAAGGGTAAGGGTAAGGGTAAGGGTAAGGGTAAGGGTAAGGGTAAGGGTAAGGGTAAGCTTAAGGGTAAAAGCAAGGGTAAGGGTAAGGGTAAGGGTAAGTGTAAGCTAAAGGGTAAAAGCAAGGGTAAGGGTTAGGGTAAGGGTAAGGGTAAGGGTAAGGATAAGGGTAAGCTTAAGGGTAAAAGCAAGGGTAAGGGTTTAGGTAAGGGTAAGGGTAAGAGTAAGGGTAAGGGTAAGGGTAAGGGTAAAGGTAAGGGTAAGCCTAAGGGTAAAAGCAAGGGTAAGGGTAAGGGTAAGGGTAAGGGTAAGTGTAAGGGTAAGGGTAAGGGTAAGGGTAAGGGTAAGGGTAAGCTTAAGGGTATAAGCAAGGGTAAGGGTAAGGGTAAGGGTAAGGGTGAGGGTAAGGGTAAGGGTAAGGGTAAGGGTAAGGGTAAGCTTAAGGGTAAAAGCAAGGGTAAGGGTAAGGGTAAGGGTAAGGGTAAGGGTAAGGGTAAGGGTAAGCTTAAGGGTAAAAGCAAGGGTAAGGGTAAGGGTAAGGGTAAGGGTAAGGGTAAGGGTAAGGGTAAGGGTAAGGGTAAGGGTAAGGGTAAGGGTAAGGGTAAAGGTAAGGGTAAGCCTAAGGGTAAAAGCAAGGGTAAGGGTAAGGGTAAGGGTAAGGGTAAGGGTAAGGGTAAGGGTAAGGGTAAGGGTAAGGGTAAGGGTAAGGGTAAGGGTAAGGGTAAGTGTAAGGGTAAGCTTAAGGGTAAAAGCAAGGGTAAGGGTAAGGGTAAGGGTAAGGGTAAGCCTAAGGGTAAAAGCAAGGGTAAGGGTAAGGGTAAGGGTAAGGGTAAGGGTAAGCTTAAGGGTAAAAGCAAGGGTAAGGGTAAGGGTAAGGGTAAGGGTAAGGGTAAGGGTAAGGGTAAGCTTAAGGGTAAAAGCAAGGGTAAGGGTAAGGGTATGGGTAAGGGTAAGGGTAAGGGTAAAGGTAAGGGTAAGCCTGAGGGTAAAAGCAAGGGTAAGGGTAAGGGTAAGGGTAAGGGTAAGGGTAAGGGTAAGGGTAAGGGTAAGGGTAAGGGTAAGGGTAAGGGTAAGGGTAAGGGTAAGGGTAAGCTTAAGGGTAAAAGCAAGGGTAAGGGTAAGGGTAAGGGTAAGGGTAAGGGTAAGGGTAAGGGTAAGCTTAAGGGTAAAAGCAAGGGTAAGGGTAAGGGTAAGGGTAAGGGTAAGGGTAAGGGTAAGGGTAAGGGTAAGCTTAAGGGTAAAAGCAAGGGTAAGGGTAAGGGTAAGGGTAAGGGTAAGCTTAAGGGTAAAAGCAAGGGTAAGGGTAAGGGTAAGGGTAAGGGTAAGGGTAAGGGTAAGGGTAAGGGTAAAGGTAAGGGTGAGCCTAAGGGTAAAAGCAAGGGTAAGGGTAAGGGTAAGGGTAAGGGTAAGGGTAAGGGTAAGGGTAAGGGTAAGGGTAAGGGTAAGGGTAAGGGTAAGGGTAAGGGTAAGGGTAAGGGTAAGGGTAAGCTTAAGGGTAAAAGCAAGGGTGAGGGTAAGGGTAAGGGTAAGGGTAAGGGTAAGGGTAAGGGTAAGGGTAAGGGTAAGGGTAAGGGTAAGGGTAAGGGTAAGCCTAAGGGTAAAAGCAAGGGTAAGGGTAAGGGTAAGGGTAAGGGTAAGGGTAAGGGTAAGCTTAAGGGTAAAAGCAAGGGTAAGGGTAAGGGTAAGGGTAAGGGTAAGGGTAAGAGAAGCTTAAGGGTAAAAGCAAGGGTAAGGGTAAGGGTAAGGGTAAGGGTAAGGGTAAGGGTAAGGGTAAGGGTAAGGGTAAGGGTAAGGGTAAGGGTAAAGGTAAGGGTAAGCCTAAGGGTAAAAGCAAGGGTATGGGTAAGGGTAAGGGTAAGGGTAAGGGTAAGGGTAAGGGTAAGGGTAAGGGTAAGGGTAAGGGTAAGGGTAAGGGTAAGGGTAAGGGTAAGGGTAAGCTTAAGGGTAAAAGCAAGGGTAAGGGTAAGGGTAAGGGTAAGGGTAAGGGTAAGGGTAAGGGTAAGGGTAAGGGTAAGGGTAAGGGTAAGGGTAAGGGTAAGCTTAAGGGTAAAAGCAAGGGTAAGGGTAAGGGTAAGGGTAAGGGTAAGGGTAAGGGTAAGGGTAAGGGTAAGGGTAAGGGTAAGGGTAAGGGTAAGGGTAAGGGTAAGGGTAAGGGTAAGGGTAAGGGTAAGGGTAAGCTTAAGGGTAAAAGCAAGGGTAAGGGTAAGGGTAAGGGTAAGGGTAAGGGTAAGGGTAAGGGTAAGGGTAAGGGTAAGGGTAAGGGTAAGGGTAAGGGTAAGGGTAAGGGTAAGGGTAAGCTTAAGGGTAAAAGCAAGGGTAAGGGTAAGGGTAAGGGTAAGGGTAAGGGTAAGGGTAAGAGTAAGGGTAAGGGTAAGGGTAAGCTTAAGGGTAAAAGCAAGGGTAAGGGTAAGGGTTAGGGTAAGGGTAAGGGTAAGGGTAAGCCTAAGGGTAAAAGCAAGGGTAAGGGTAAGGGTAAAAGCAAGGGTAAGGGTAAGGGTAAGGGTAAGGTCAAGGGTAAGGGTAAGGGTAAGGGTAAGGGTAAGGGTAAGGGTAAGGGTAAGGGTAAGCTTAAGGGTAAAAGCAAGGGTAAGGGTAAGGGTAAGGGTAAGTGTAAGCTTAAGGGTAAAAGCAAGGGTAAGGGTAAGGGTAAGGGTAAAGGTAAGCGTAAGCCTTAGGGTAAAAGCAAGGGTAAGGGTAAGGGTAAGGGTAAGGGTAAGGGTAAGGGTAAGGGTAAGGGTAAGGGTAAGCTTAAGGGTAAAAGCAAGGGTAAGGGTAAGGGTAAGGGTAAGGGTAAGGGTAAGGGTAAGGGTAAGGGTAAGGGTAAGCTTAAGGGTAAAAGCAAGGGTAAGGGTAAGGGTAAGGGTAAGGGTAAGGGTAAGGGTAAGGGTAAGGGTAAGGGTAAGCTTAAGGGTAAAAGCAAGGGTAAGGGTAAGGGTAAGGGTAAGGGTGAGGGTAAGGGTAAGCTTGAGTGTAAAAGCAAGGGTAAGGGTAAGGGTAAGGGTAAAGGTAAGGGTAAGCCTAAGGGTAAAAGCAAGGGTAAGGGTAAGGGTAAGGGTAAGGGTAAGGGTAAGGGTAAGGGTAAGGGTAAGGGTAAGGGTAAGGGTAAGGGTAAGGGTAAGGGTAAGCTTAAGGGTATAAGCAAGGGTAAGGGTAAGGGTAAGGGTGAGGGTAAGGGTAAGGGTAAGGGTAAGCTTAAGGGTAAAAGCAAGGGTAAGGGTAAGGGTAAGGGTAAGGGTAAGGGTAAGGGTAAGGGTAAGCTTAAGGGTAAAAGCAAGGGTAAGGGTAAGGGTAAGGGTAAGGGTAAGGGTAAGGGTAAGGGTAAGGGTAAGGGTAAGGGTAAGGGTAAGGGTAAGGGTAAAGGTTAGGGTAAGCCTAAGGGTAAAAGCAAGGGTAAGGGTAAAGGTAAGGGTAAGGGTAAGGGTAAGGGTAAGGGTAAGGGTAAGGGTAAGCTTAAGGGTAAAAGCAAGGGTAAGGGTAAGGGTAAGGGTAAGGGTAAGCCTAAGGGTAAAACAAGGGTAAGGGTAAGGGTAAGGGTAAGGGTAAGGGTAAGGGTAAGGGTAAGCTTAAGGGTAAAAGCAAGGGTAAGGGTAAGGGTAAGGGTGAGGGTAAGGGTAAGCTTAAGGGTTAAAGCAAGGGTAAGGGTAAGGGTAAGGGTAAGGGTAAGGGTAAGGGTAAAGGTAAGGGTAAGCCTAAGGGTAAAAGCAAGGGTAAGGGTAAGGGTAAGGGTAAGGGTAAGGGTAAGGGTAAGGGTAAGGGTAAGGGTAAGCTTAAGGGTAAAAGCAAGGGTAAGGGTAAGGGTAAGGGTAAGGGTAAGGGTAAGGGTAAGGGTAAGGGTAAGGGTAAGGGTAAGGGTAAGCTTAAGGGTAAAAGCAAGGGTAAGGGTAAGGGTAAGGGTGACAGTAAGGGTAAGGGTAAGGGTAAGGGTAAGCTTAAGGGTAAAAGCAAGGGTAAGGGTAAGGGTAAGGGTAAGGGTAAGGGTAAGGGTAAGGGTAAGCTTAAGGGTAAAAGCAAGGGTAAGGGTAAGGGTAAGGGTAAGGGTAAGGGTAAGGGTAAGGGTAAGGGTAAAGGTAAGGGTAAGCCTAAGGGTAAAAGCAAGGGTAAGGGTAAGGGTTAGGGTAAGGGTAAGGGTAAGGGTAAGGGTAAGGGTAAGGGTAAGGGTAAGGGTAAGTGTAAGGGTAAGGGTAAGGGTAAGCTTAAGGGTAAAAGCAAGGGTAAGGGTAAGGGTAAGGGTAAGGGTAAGGGTAAGGGTAAGGGTAAGGGTAAGGGTAAGGGTAAGGGTAAGCTTAAGGGTAAGGGTAAGTGTAAGGGTAAAGGTAAGGGTAAGCCTAAGGGTAAAAGCAAGGGTAAGGGTAAGGGTTAGGGTAAGGGTAAGGGTAAGGGTAAGGGTAAGGGTAAGTGTAAGGGTTAGGGTAAGGGTAAGCTTAAGGGTAAAAGCAAGGGTAAGGGTAAGGGTAAGGGTAAGGGTAAGGGTAAGGGTAAGGGTAAGGGTAAGGGTAAGGGTAAGGGTAAGGGTAAGGGTAAGCTTAAGGGTAAGGGTAAGGGTAAGGGAAAGGGTAAGCCTAAGGGTAAAAGCAAGGGTAAGGGTAAGGGTAAGGGTAAGGGTAAGGGTAAGGGTAAGCTTAAGGGTAAAAGCAAGGGTAAGGGTAAGGGTAAGGGTAAGGGTAAGGGTAAGGGTAAGCTTAAGGGTAAAAGCAAGGGTAAGGGTAAGGGTAAGGGTAAGGGTAAGGGTAAGGGTAAGGGTAAGGGTAAGGGTAAGGGTAAAGGTAAGGGTAAGCCTAAGGGTAAAAGCAAGGGTAAGGGTAAGGGTAAGGGTAAGGGTAAGGGTAAGGGTAAGCTTAAGGGTAAAAGCAAGGGTAAGGGTAAGGGTAAGGGTAAGGGTAAGGGTAAGGGTAAGGGTAAGGGTAAGGGTAAGGGTAAGGGTAAGGGTAAGGGTAAGGGTAAGGGTAAGGGTAAGGGTAAGGGTAAGGGTAAGCTTAAGGGTAAAAGCAAGGGTGAGGGTAAGGGTAAGGGTAAGGGTAAGGGTAAGGGTAAGGGTAAGGGTAAGGGTAAGCTTAAGGGTAAAAGCAAGGGTAAGGGTAAGGGTAAGGGTAAGGGTAAGGGTAAGGGTAAGGGTAAGGGTAAGGGTAAGGGTAAGCTTAAGGGTAAGGATAAGGGTAAGGGTAAAAGCAAGGGTAAGGGTAAGGGTAAGGGTAAGGGTAAGGGTAAGGGTAAGCTTAAGGGTAAAAGCAAGGGTAAGGGTAAGGGTAAGGGTAAGGGTAAGGGTAAGGGTAAGGGTAAGGGTAAGGGTAAGGGTAAGCTTAAGGGTAAGGGTAAGGGTAAGGGTAAGGGTAAGCTTAAGGGTAAAAGCAAGGGTAAGGGTAAGGGTAAGGGTAAGGGTAAGGGTAAGGGTAAGGGTAAGGGTAAGGGTAAGGGTAAGGGTAAGGGTAAAGGTAAGGGTAAGGGTAAGGGTAAGGGTAAGCTTAAGGGTAAAAGCAAGGGTAAGGGAAAGGGTAAGGGTAAGGGTAAGGGTAAGGGTAAGGGTAAGGGTAAGGGTTAGCTTAAGGGTAAAATCAAGGGTGAGGGTAAGGGTAAGGGTAAGGGTAAGGGTAAGGGTAAGGGTAAGGGTAAGGGTAAGGGTAAAGGTAAGGGTAAGCCTAAGGGTAAAAGCAAGGGTAAGGGTAAGGGTAAGGGTAAGGGTAAGGGTAAGGGTAAGAGTAAGGGTAAGGGTAAGGGTAAGGGTAAGCTTAAGGGTAAAAGCAAGGGTAAGGGTAAGGGTAAGGGTAAGGGTAAGCCTAAGGGTAAAAGCAAGGGTAAGGGTAAGGGTAAGGGTAAGGGTAAGGGTAAGCTTAAGGGTAAAAGCAAGGGTAAGGGTAAGGGTAAGGGTAAGGGTAAGGGTAAGGGTAAGGGTAAGGGTAAGCTTAAGGGTAAAAGCAAGGATGAGGGTAAGGGTAAGGGTAAGGGTAAGGGTAAGGGTGAGGGTAAGGGTAAGCTTAAGGGTAAAAGCAAGGGTAAGGGTAAGGGTAAGGGTAAGGGTAAGGGTAAGGGTAAGGGTTAGGGTAAAGGTAAGGGTAAGGGTAAGGGTAAGGGTAAGGGTAAGGGTAAGGGTAAGGGTAAGGGTAAGGGTAAGGGTAAGGGTAAGGGTAAGGGTAAGGGTAAGGGTAAGGGTAAGGGTAAGGGTAAGCTTAAGGGTAAAAGCAAGGGTAAGGGTAAGGGTAAGGGTAAGGGTAAGCCTAAGGGTAAAAGCAAGGGTAAGGGTAAGGGTAAGGGTAAGGGTAAGGGTAAGCTTAAAGGTAAAAGCAAGGGTAAGGGTAAGGGTAAGGGAAAGGGTAAGGGTAAGGGTAAGCTTAAGGGTAAAAGCAAGGGTAAGGGTAAGGGTAAGGGTAAGGGTAAGGGTAAGGGTAAGGGTAAGGGTAAAGGTAAGGGTAAGCCTTAGGGTAAAAGCAAGGGTAAGGGTAAGGGTAAGGGTAAGGGTAAGGGTAAGGGTAAGGGTAAGGGTAAGGGTAAGGGTAAGGGTAAGGGTAAGGGTAAGCTTAAGGGTAAAAGCAAGGGTAAGGGTAAGGGTAAGGGTAAGGGTAAGGGTAAGGGTAAGGGTAAGGGTAAGGGTAAGGGTAAGCTTAAGGGTAAGGGTAAGGGTAAGGGTAAGCTCAAGGGTAAAAGCAAGGGTAAGGGTAAGGGTGAGGGTAAGTGTAAGGGTAAGCTTAAGGGTAAAAGCAAGGGTAAGGGTAAGGGTAAGGGTAAGGGTAAGGGTGAGGGTAAGGGTAAGGGTAAGGGTAAGCTTAAGGGTAAGGGTAAGGGTAAGGGTAAGGGTAAGCTTAAGGGTAAAAGCAAGGGTAAGGGTAAGGGTAAGGGTAAGGGTAAGGGTAAGGGTAAGGGTAAGGGTAAGGGTAAGGGTAAGCTTAAGGGTAAGGGTAAGGGTAAGGGTAAGGGTAAGGGTAAGCTTAAGGGTAAAAGCAAGGGTAAGGGTAAGGGTAAGGGTAAGGGTAAGGGTAAGCTAAGGGTAAGGGTAAGGGTAAGGGTAAGGGTAAGCTTAAGGGTAAAAGCAAGGGTAAGGGTAAGGGTAAGGGTAAGGGTAAGGGTAAGGGTAAGGGTAAGGGTAAGGGTAAGGGTAAGGGTAAGGGTAAGGGTAAGGGTAAGGGTAAGGGTAAGGGTAAGCTTAAGGGTAAGGGTAAGGGTAAGGGTAAGGGTAAGCTTAAGGGTAAAAGCAAGGGTAAGGGTAAGGGTAAGGGTAAGGGTAAGGGTAAGCTTAAGGGTAAAAGCAAGGGTTAGGGTAAGGGTAAGGGTAAGGGTAAGGGTAAGGGTAAGGGTAAGGGTAAGCTTAAGGATAAGGGTAAGGGTAAGGGTAAGGGTAAGCTTAAGGGTAAAAGCAAGGGTAAGGGTAAGGGTAAGGGTAAGGGTAAGGGTTAGGGTAAGGGTAAGGGTAACGGTAAGCTAAAGGGTAAAAGTAAGGGTAAGGGTAAGGGTAAGGGTAAGGGTAAGGGTAAGGGTAAGGGTAAGGGTAAGGGTAAGCTTAAGGGTAAAAGCAAGGGTAAGGGTAAGGGTAAGGGTAAGGGTAAGGGTAAGCGTAAGGGTAAAGGTAAGGGTAAGCCTAAGGGTAAAAGCAAGGGTAAGGGTAAGGGTAAGGGTAAGGGTAAGGGTAAGGGTAAGGGTAAGGGTAAGGGTAAGGGTAAGGGTAAGGGTTAGCTTAAGGGTAAAAGCAAGGGTAAGGGTAAGGGTAAGGGTAAGGGTAAGCCTAAGGGTAAAAGCAAGGGTAAGGGTTAGGGTAAGGCTTAGTGTAAGGGTAAGGGTAAGGGTAAGCTTAAGGGTAAAAGCAAGGGTAAGGGTAAGGGTAAGGGTAAGGCTTACCCTTACCCTTACCCTTACCCTTGCTTTTACCCTTAAGCTTACCCTTACCCTTACCCTTACCCTCACCCTTACCCTTACCCTTACCCTTACCCTTACCCTTTCCCTTACCCTTACCCTTACCCTTACCCTTACCCTTACCTTTACCCTTACCCTTACCCTTACCCTTGCTTTTACCCTTAGGCTTACCCTTACCTTTACCCTTACCCTTACCCTTACCCTTACCCTTGCTTTTACCCTTAAGCTTACCCTTACCCTTACCCTTACCCTTACCCTTACCCTTACCCTTACCCTTACCCTTACCCTTACCCTTACCCTTGCTTTTACCCTTAAGCTTACCCTTACCCTCACCCTCACCCTTACCCTTACCCTTGCTTTTACCCTTAAGCTTACCCTTACCCTTACCCTTTTCCTTACCCTTAAGCTTAACCTTACCCTTACCCTTACCCTTACCCTTACCCTTACCCTTGCTTTTACCCTTAAGCTTACCCTTACCCTTACCCTTACCCTTACCCTTACACTTACCCTTACCCTTACCCTTACCCTTACCCTTACCCTTACCCTTACCCTTGCATTTACCCTTAGGCTTACCCTTACCTTTACCCTTACCCTTACCCTTACCCTTACCCTTACCCTTACCCTTACCCTTACCCTTGCTTTTACCCTTAAGCTTACCCTTACCCTTACCCTTACCCTTACCCTTACCCTTACCCTTACCCTTGCTTTTACCCTAAAGCTTACCCTTACCCTTACCCTTACCCTTACCCTTACCCTTACCCTTACCCTTACCCTTACCCTTACCCTTGCTTTTACCCTTAAGCTTACCCTTACCCTTACCCTTACCCTTACCCTTACCCTTACCCTTACCCTTACCCTTGCTTTTACCCTTAAGCTTACCCTTACCCTTACCCTTACCCTTACCCTTACCCTTACCCTTACCCTTACCCTTACCCTTACCCTTGCTTTTACCCTTAGGCTTACCCTTACCTTTACCCTTACCCTCACCCTTACCCTTACCCTTACCCTTACTCTTACCCTTGCTTTTACCCTTAAGCTTACCCTTACCCTTACCCTTACCCTTACCCTTACCCTTACCCTTACCCTTACCCTTACCCTTACCCTTACCCTTACCCTTGCTTTTACCCTTAGGCTTACCCTTACCTTTAACATTACCCTTACCCTTACCCTTACCCTTACCCTTACACTTACCCTTACCCTTGCTTTTACCCTTAAGCTTACCCTTACCCTTACCCTTTCCCTTACCCTTACCCTTACCCTTGCTTTTACCTTTAAGCTTACCCTTACCCTTACCCTTACCCTTACCCTTACCCTTGCTTTTACCCTTAGGCTTACCCTTACCTTTACCCTTACCCTTACCCTTGCTTTTACCCTTAAGCTTACCCTTACCCTTACCCTTACCCTTACCCTTACCCTTACCCTTACCCTTACCCTTACCCTTACCCTTACCCTTACCCATACCCTTACCCTTACCCTTACCTTTACCCTTACCCTTACCCTTACCCTTACCCTTACCCTTACCCTTACCCTTACCCTCACCCTTACCCTTGCTTTTACCCTTAAGCTTACCCTTACCCTTACCCTTACCCTTACCCTTACCCTTACCCTTACCCTTACCCTTACCCTTACCCTTACCCTTACCCTCACCCTTGCTTTTACCCTTAAGCTTACCCTTACCCTTACCCTTACTCTTACCCTTACCCTTACCCTTACCCTTGCTTTTACCCTTAAGCTTACCCTTACCCTTACCCTTACCCTTACCCTTACCCTTGCTTTTACCCTTAGGCTTACCCTTACCCTTACCCTTACCCTTACCCTTACCCTTGCTTTTACCCTTAAGCTTACCCTTACCCTTACCCTTACCCTTACTCTTACCCTTACCCTTACCCTTACCCTTACCCTTCCCCTTGCTTTTACCCTTAGGCTTACCCTTACCTTTACCCTTACCCTTACCCTAACCCTTACCCTTACCCTTACCCTTACCCTCGCTTTTACCCTTAAGCTTACCCTTACCCTTACCCTTACCCTTACCCTTACCCTTACCCTTACCCTTACCCTTACCCTTACCCTTACCCTTACCCTTACCCTCACCCTTACCCTTACCCTTACCCTTGCTTTTACCCTTAAGCTTACCCTTACCCTTACCCTTACCCTTACCCTTACCCTTAACCTCACCCTTACCCTTACCCTTACCCTTGCTTTTACCCTTATGCTTACCCTTACCCTTACCCTTACCCTTACCCTTAAGCTTACCCTTACCCTTACCCTTACCCTTACCCTTACCCTTACCCTTACCCTTACCCTTGCTTTTACCCTTAAGCTTACCCTTACCCTTACCCTTACCCTTACCCTTACCCTTGCTTTTACCCTTACCCTTATCCTTACCCTTAAGCTTACCCTTAACCTTACCCTTACCCTTACCCTTACCCATACCCTTACCCTTACCCTTGCTTTTACCCTCAAGCTTACCCTTACCCTTACCCTTACCCTTACCCTTGCTTTTACCCTTAGGCTTACCCTTACCTTTACCCTTACCCTTACCCTTACCCTTACCCTTACCCTTACCCTTACCCTTGCTTTTACCCTTAAGCTTACCCTTACCCTTACCCTTACCCTTACCCTTACCCTTACCCTTACCCTCACCCTTGCTTTTACCCTTAAGCTTACCCTTACCCTTACCCTTACCCTTACCCTCACCCTTACCCTTACCCTTACCCTTACCCTTACCCTTACCCTTACCCTTACCCTTACCCTTACCCTTACCCTTACCCTTACCCTTGCTTTTACCCTTAAGCTTACCCTTACCCTTACCCTTACCCTTACCCTTACCCTTACCCTTACCCTTACCCTTACCCTTACCCTTACCCTTACCCTTGCTTTTACCCTTAGGCTTACCCTTACCTATACCCTTACCCTTACCCTTACCCTTACCCTTACCCTTACCCTTGCTTTTACCCTTAAGCTTACCCTTACCCTTACCCTTACCCTTACCCTTACCCTTACCCTTATCCTTACCCTTGCTTTTACCCTTAAGCTTACCCTTACCCTTACCCTTACCCTTACCCTTGCTTTTACCCTTGGGCTTACCCTTACCCTTACCCTTACCCTTACCCTTAAGCTTAACCTTACCCTTACCCTTACCCTTACCCTTACCCTTACCCTTGCTTTTACCCTTAAGCTTACCCTTACCCTTACCCTTACACTTACCCTTACCCTTACCCTTACCCTTACCCTTACCCTTACCCTTACCCTAACCCTTACCCTTACCCTTGCTTTTACCCTTAGGCTTACCCTTACCTTTACCCTTACCCTTACCCTTACCCTTAAGCTTACCCTTACCCTTACCCTTACCCTTACCCTTACCCTTACCCTTACCCTTACCCTTACCCTTACCCTTACCCTTACCCTTACCCTTACCCTTGCTTTTACCCTTAAGCTTACCCTTACCCTTACCCTTACACTTACCCTTACCCTTACCCTTACCCTTACCCTTACCCTTACCCTTACCCTAACCCTTACTTACGCTTGCTTTTACCCTTAGGCTTACCCTTACCTTTACCCTTACCCTTACCCTTACCCTTACCCTTACCCTTACCCTTACCCTTACCCTTGCTTTTACCCTTGAGCTTACCCTTACCCTTACCCTTACCCTTACCCTTGCTTTTACCCTTAAGCTTACCCTTACCCTTACCCTTACCCTTACCCTCACCCTTACCCTTACCCTTACCCTTGCTTTTACCCTTAAGCTTACCCTTACCCTTACCCTTACCCTTACCCTTACCCTTACCCTTACCCTTACCCTTACCCTTACCCTTGCTTTTACCCTTAAGCTTACCCTTACCCTTACCCTTACCCTTACCCTTACCCTTACCCTTACCCTTACCCTTACCCTTACCCTCACCCTTACCCTTGCTTTTACCCTTAGGCTTACCCTTACCTTCACCCTTACCCTTACCCTTACCCTTACCCTTACCCTTACCCTTACCCTTGCTTTAACCCTTAAGCTTACCCTTACCCTCACCCTTACCCTTACCCTTACCCTTGCTTTTACCCTTAAGCTTACCCTTACCCTTACCCTTACCCTTACCCTTGTTTTACCCTTAGGCTTACCCTTACCCTTACCCTTACCCTTACCCTTGCTTTTACCCTTAAGCTTACCCTTACCCTTACCCTTAACCTTACCCTTACCCTTACCCTTACCCTTACCCTTACCCTTACCCTTACCTTTACCCTTACCCTTGCTTTTACCCTTAGGCTTACCCTAACCTTTACCCTTACCCTTACCTTTACCCTTACCCTTACCCTTACCCTTACCCTTACCCTTACCCTTACCCTTACCCTTACCCTTACCCTTGCTTTTACCCTTAAGCTTACCCTTACCCTTACCCTTACCCTTACCCTTACCCTTACCCTTACCCTTACCCTTACCCTTGCTTTTACCCTTAAGCTTACCCTTACCCTTACCCTTACCCTCACCCTTACCCTTACCCTTACCCTTGCTTATACCCTTAAGCTTACCCTTACCCTTACCCTTACCCTTACCCTTACCCTTACCCTTACCCTTACCCTTACCCTTACCCTTACCCTTACCCTTACCCTTGCTTTTACCCTTAGGCTTACCCTTACCTTTACCCTTACCCTTACCCTTACCCTTACCCTTGCTTTTACCCTCAAGCTTACCCTTACCCTTACCCTTACCCTTACCCTATCCCTTACCCTTGCTTTTACCCTTAAGCTCACCCTTACCCTTACCCTTACCCTTACCCTTACCCTTACCCTTAACCTTACCCTTACCCTTACCCTTGCTTTTACCCTTAACCTTACCCTTACCCTTACCCTTACCCTTACCCTTACCCTTACCCTTACCCTTACCCTTACCCTTACCCTTACCCTTGCTTTTACCCTTAAGCTTACCCTTACCCTTACCCTTACCCTTACCCTTACCCTTACCCTTACCCTTACCCTTACCCTCACCCTTGCTTTTACCCTAAGGCTTACCCTTACCTTTACCCTTACCCTTACCCTTACCCTTGCTTTTACCCTTAAGCTTACACTTACCCTTACCCTTACCCTTACCCTTACCCTTGCTTTTACCCTTAAGCTTACCCTTACCCTTACCCTTACCCTTACCCTTACCCTTACCCTTACCCTTACCCTTACCCTTACCCTTACCCTTGCTTTACCCTTACCCTTACCCTTGCTTTTACCCTTAGGCTTACCCTTACCCTTACCCTTACCCTTACCCTTACCCTTACCCTTACCCTTACCCTTACCCTTGCTTTTACCCTTAAGCTTACCCTTACCCTTACCCTTACCCTTACCCTTACCCTTACCCTTACCCTTACCCTTACCCTTACCCTTACCCTTACCCTTACCCTTGCTTTTACCCTTAAGCTTACACTTACCCTTACCCTTACCCTTACCCTTACCCTTACCCTTACCCTTACCCTTACCCTTACCCTTACCCTTACCCTTACCCTTACCCTTACCCTTGCTTTTATCCTTAAGCTTACCCTTACCCTTACCCTTACCCTTACCCTTACCCTTACCCTTACCCTTACCCTTACCCTTACCCTTACCCTTACCCTTACCCTTGCTTTTACCCTTAAGCTTACCCTTACCCTTACCCTTACCCTTACCCTTACCCTTACCCTTACCCTTACCCTTACCCTTACCCTTACCCTTACCCTTACCCTTACCCATACCCTTGCTTTTACCCTTAGGCTTACCCTTACCTTTACCCTTACCCTTACCCTTACCCTTACCCTTACCCTTACCCTTACCCTTGCTTTCACCCTTAAGCTTACCCTTACCCTTACCCTTACCCTTACCCTTACCCTTACCCTTGCTTTTACCCTTAAGCTTACCCTTACCCTTACCCTTACCCTTACCCTTACCCTTGCTTTTACCCTTAGGCTTACCCTTACCCTTACCCTTACCCTTACCCTTACCCTTACCCTTACCCTTACCCTTACCCTTACCCTTACCCTTACCCTTACCCTCACCCTTGCTTTTACCCTTAAGCTTACCCTTACCCTTACCCTTACCCTTACCCTTACCCTTACCCTTACCCTTACCCTTACCCTTACCCTTACCCCTACCCTTACCCTTACCCTTACCCTTGCTTTTACCCTTAGGCTTACCCTTACCTTTACCCTTACCCTTACCCTTACCCTTACCCTTACCCTTACCCTTACCCTTACCCTTAAGCTTACCCTTAACCTTACCCTTATCCTTACCCTTGCTTTTACCCTTAAGCTTACCCTTACCCTTACCCTTACCCTTACCCTTACCCTTACCCTTACCCTTACCCTTACCCTTACCCTTACCCTTACCCTTACCCTTGCTTTTACCCTTAAGCTTACCCTTACCCTTACCCTTACCCTTACCCTTACCCTTACCCTTACCCTTGCTTTTACCCTTAAGCTTACCCTTACCCTTACCCTTACCCTTACCCTTACCCTTACCCTTACCCTTACCCTTACCCTTACCCTTACCCTTACCCTTACCCTTACCCTTACCCTTACCCTTACCCTTACCCTTACCCTTACCCTTGCTTTTACCCTTAGGCTTACCCTTACCTTTACCCTTACCCTTACCCTTACCCTTACCCTTACCCTTACCCTTACCCTTGCTTTTACCCTTAAGCTTACCCTTACCCTTACCCTTACCCTTACCCTTACCCTTGCTTTTACCCTTAAGCTTACCCTTACCCTTACCCTTACCCTTACCCTTACCCTTGCTTTTACCCTTAGGCTTACCCTTACCCTTACCCTTACCCTTACCCTTGCTTTTACCCTTAAGCTTACCCTTACACTTACCCTTACCCTTACCCTTACCCTTACCCTTACCCTTACCCTTACCCTTACCCTTACCCTTGCTTTTACCCTTAGGCTTCCCCTTACCTTTACCCTTACCCTTACCCTTACCCTTACCCTTACCCTTACTCTACCCTTACCCTTACCCTTACCCTTACCCTTACCCTTGCTTTTACCCTTAAGCTTACCCTTACCCTTACCCTTACCCTTACCCTTACCCTTACCCTTACCCTTGCTTTTACCCTTAAGCTTACCCTTACCCTTACCCTTACCCTTACCCTTACCCTCACCCTTACCCTTACCCTTACCCTTGCTTATACCCTTAAGCTTACCCTTACCCTTACCCTTACCCTTACCCTTACCCTTACCCTTACCCTTACCCTTACCCTTACCCTTACCCTTACCCTTACCCTTACCCTTACCCTTACCCTTGCTTTTACCCTTAGGCTTACCCTTACCTTTACCCTTACCCTTACCCTTACCCTTACCCTTACCCTTACCCTTACCCTTACCCTCACCCTTACCCTTACCCTTACCCTTGCTTTTACCCTTAAGCTTACCCTTACCCTTACCCTTACCCTTACCCTTACCCTAACCCTTACCCTTGCTTTTACCCTTTAGCTTACCCTTACCCTTACCCTTACCCTTACCCTTACCCTTACCATTACCCTTACCCTTACCCTTACCCTTACCCTTACCCTTACCCTTACCCTTGCTTTTACCCTTAAGCTTACCCTTACCCTTACCCTTACCCTTACCCTTACCCTTACCCTTACCCTTACCCTTACCCTTACCCTAACCCTTACCCTTGCTTTTACCCTTAAGCTTACCCTTACCCTTACCCTTACCCTTACCCTTACCCTTGCTTTTACCCTTAGGCTTACCCTTACCTTTACCCTTACCCTTACCCTTACCCTTACCCTTACCCTTACCCTTACCCTTACCCTTACCCTTACCCTTGCTTTTACCCTTAAGCTTACCCTTACCCTTACCCTTACCCTTACCCTTACCCTTACCCTTACCCTTACCCTTACCCTTACCCTTACCCTTACCCTTACCCTTGCTTTTACCCTTAGGCTTACCCTTACCTTTACCCTTACCCTTACCCTTTCCCTTACCCTTACCCTTACCCTTACCCTTACCCTTACCCTTACCCTTACCCTTACCCTTACCCTTACCCTTACCCTTACCCTTACCCTTACCCTTGCTTTTACCCTTAAGCTTACCCTTACCCTTACCCTTACCCTTACCCTTACCCTTACCCTTACCCTTACCCTTACCCTTACCCTTACCCTTACCCTTACCCTTGCTTTTACCCTTAAGCTTACCCTTACCCTTACCCTTACCCTTACCCTTACCCTTGCTTTTACCCTTAGGCTTACCCTTACCTTTACCCTTACCCTTACCCTTACCCTTACCCTTACCCTTACCCTTACCCTTACCCTTACCCTTACCCTTACCCTTACCCTTACCCTTACCCTTACCCTTACCCTTACCCTTACCCTTACCCTTACCCTTACCCTTGCTTTTACCCTTAAGCTTACCCTTACCCTTACCCTTACCCTTACCCTTACCCTTACCCTTACCCTTACCCTTACCCTTACCCTTACCCTTACCCTTGCTTTTACCCTTAAGCTTACCCTTACCCTTACCCTTACCCTTACCCTTACCCTTACCCTTACCCTTACCCTTACCCTTACCCTTACCCTTACCCTTACCCTTGCTTTTACCCTTAAGCTTACCCTTACCCTTACCCTTACCCTTACCCTTACCCTTACCCTTACCCTTACCCTTGCTTTTACCCTTAAGCTTACCCTTACCCTTACCCTTACCCTTACCCTTACCCTCAGCCTTACCCTTACCCTTACCCTTGCTTATACCCTTAAGCTTACCCTTACCCTTACCCTTACCCTTACCCTTACCCTTACCCTTACCCTTACCCTTACCCTTACCCTTACCCTTACCCTTACCCTTACCCTTACCCTTACCCTTGCTTTTACCCTTAGGCTTACCCTTACCTTTACCCTTACCCTTACCCTTACCCTTACCCTTACCCTTACCCTTACCCTTACCCTTACCCTTACCCTTACCCTTGCTTTTACCCTTAAGCTTACCCTTACCCTTACCCTTACCCTTACCCTAACCCTTACCCTTGCTTTTACCCTTTAGCTTACCCTTACCCTTACCCTTACCCTTACCCTTACCCTTACCATTACCCTTACCCTTACCCTTACCCTTACCCTTACCCTTACCCTTACCCTTACCCTTACCCTTGCTTTTACCCTTAAGCTTACCCTTACCCTTACCCTTACCCTTACCCTTACCCTTACCCTTACCCTTACCCTTACCCTTACCCTTACCCTTACCCTTACCCTTACCCTTGCTTTTACCCTTAAGCTTACCCTTACCCTTACCCTTACCCTTACCCTTACCCTTGCTTTTACCGTTAGGCTTACCCTTACCTTTACCCTTACCCTTACCCTTACCCTTACCCTTACCCTTACCCTTACCCTTACCCTTACCCTTGCTTTTACCCTTAAGCTTACCCTTACCCTTACCCTTACCCTTACCCTTACCCTTACCCTTGCTTTTACCCTTAAGCTTACCCTTACCCTTACCCTTACCCCTACCCTTACCCTTGCTTTTACCCTTAGGCTTACCCTTACCCTTACCCTTACCCTTACCCTTGCTTTTACCCTTAAGCTTACCCTTACCCTTACCCTTACTCTTACCCTTACCCTTACCCTTACCCTTACCCTTACCCTTACCCTTACCCTTACCCTTGCTTTTACCCTTAGGCTTACCCTTACCTTTACCCTTACCCTAACCTTTACCCTTACCCTTACCCTTACCCTTACCCTTACCCTTGCTTTTACCCTTAAGCTTACCCTTACCCTTACCCTTACCCTTACCCTTACCCTTACCCTTACCCTCACCCTTGCTTTTACCCTTAAGCTTACCCTTACCCTTACCCTTACCCTTACCCTTACCCTTACCCTTACCCTTACCCTTACCCTTACCCTTACCCTTACCCTTACCCTTGCTTTTACCCTTAAGCTTACCCTTACCCTTACCCTTACCCTTACCCTTACCCTTACCCTAACCCTTACCCTTGCTTTTACCCTTAAGCTTACCCTTACCCTTACCCTTACCCTTACCCTTACCCTTACCCTTACCTTTACCCTTACCCTTACCCTTACCCTTACCCTTACCCTTACCCTTACCCTTACCCTTACCCTTACCCTTGCTTTTACCCTTAAGCTTACCCTTACCCTTACCCTTACCCTTAACCTTACCCTTACCCTTACCCTTACCCTTACCCTTACCCTTACCCTTACCCTTACCCTTGCTTTTACCCTTAGGCTTACCCTTACCTTTACCCTTACCCTTACCCTTACCCTTACCCTTACCCTTACCCTTACCCTTACCCTAACCCTTGCTTTTAGCCTTAAGCTTACCCTTACCCTTACCCTTACCCTTACCCTTACCCTTACCCTTGCTTTTACCCTCAAGCTTACCCTTACCCTTACCCTTACCCTTACCCTTACCCTTGCTTTTACCCTTAGGCTTACCCTTACCCTTACCCTTACCCTTGCTTTTACCCTTAAGCTTACCCTTACCCTTACCCTTACTCTTACCCTTACCCTTACCCTTACCCTTACCCTTACTATTACCCTTACCCTTACCCTTACCCTTACCTTTGCTTTTACCCTTAGGCTTACCTTACCTTTACCCTTACCCTAACCCTTACCCTTACCCTTACCCTTACCCTTACCCTTACCCTTGCTTTTACCCTTAAGCTTACCCTTACCCTTACCCTTACCCTTACCCTTACCCTTACCCTTACCCTTACCCTTACCCTTACCCTTACCCTTACCCTTACCCTTGCTTTTACCCTTAAGCTTACCCTTACCCTTACCCTTACCCTTACCCTTACCCTTGCCCTTACCCTTACCCTTACCCTTACCCTTACCCTTACCCTTACCCTTACCCTTACCCTTACCCTTACCCTTACCCTTGCTTTTACCCTTAAACTTACCCTTACCCTTACCCTTACCCTTACCCTTACCCTTACCCTTACCCTTACCCTTACCCTTACCCTTACCCTTATCCTTGCTTTTACCCTTAGGCTTACCCTTACCTTTACCCTTACCCTTACCCTTACCCTTACCCTTACCCTTGCTTTTACCCTTAAGCTTACCCTTACCCTTACCCTTACCCTTACCCTTAAGCTTACCCTTACCCTTACCCTTACCCTTACCCTTACCCTTACCCTTACCCTTACCCTTACCCTTACCCTTACCCTTACCCTTACCCTTACCCTTATCCTTGCTTTTACCCTTAGGCTTACCCTTACCTTTACCCTTACCCTTACCCTTACCCTTACCCTTACCCTTGCTTTTACCCTTAAGCTTACCCTTACCCTTACCCTTACCCTTACCCTTACCCTTACCCTTGCTTTTTCCCTTAAGCTTACCCTTACCCTTACCCTTACCCTTACCCTTAAGCTTTCCCTTACCCTTACCCTTACCCTTACGCTTACCCTTACCCTTACCCTTACCCTTACCCTTACCCTTACCCTTACCCTTACCCTTACCCTTACCCTTGCTTTTACCCTTAAGCTTACCCTTACCCTTACCCTTACCCTTACCCTTAAGCTTACCCTTACCCTTACCCTTACCCTTACCCTCACCCTTACCCTTACCCTTGCTTTTACCCTTAAGCTTACCCTTACCCTTACCCTTACCCTTACACTTAAGCTTACCCTTACCCTTACCCTTACCCTTACTCTTACCCTTACCCTTACCCTTGCTTTTACCCTTAAGCTTACCATTACCCTTACCCTTACCCTTACCCTTAAGCTTACCCTTACCCTTACCCTTACCCTTACCCTTACCCTTACCCTTACCCTTACCCTTACCCTTACCCTTACCCTTGCTTTTACCCTTAAGCTTACCCTTACCCTTACCCTTACCCTTACCCTTGCTTTTACCTTAAGCTTACCCTTACCCTTACCCTTACCCTTAAGCTTACCCTTACCCTTACCCTTACCCTTACCCTTACCCTTACCCTTACCCTTACCCTTACCCTTGCTTTTACCCTTAAGCTTACCCTTACCCTTACCCTTAACCTTACCCTTACCCTTACCCTTACCCTTACCCTTACCCTTACCCTTACCCTTGCTTTTACCCTTAGGCTTACCCTTACCTTTACCCTTACCCTTACACTTACCCTTACCCTTACCCTTACCCTTACCCTTACCCTTACCCTTACCTTTACCCTTACCCTTGCTTTTACCCTTAAGCTTACCCTTACCCTTACCCTTACCCTTACCCTTACCCTTACTCTTGCTTTTACCCTTAAGCTTACCCTTACCCTTACCCTTACCCTTACCCTTACCCTTGGTATTACCCTTAGGCTTACCCTTACCCTTTCCCTTACCCTTACCCTTGCTTTTGCCCTTAAGCTTACCCTTACCCTTACCCTTACCCTTACCCTTACCCTTACCCTTACCCTTACCCTTACCCTTACCCTTACCCTTACCCTTACCCTTACCCTTACCCTTACCCTAACCCTTACCCTTACCCTTACCCTTACCCTTACCCTTACCCTTGCTTTTACCCTTAGGCTTACCCTTACCTTTACCCTTACCCTTACCCTTACCCTTACCCTTACCCTTACCCTTGCTTTTACCCTTAAGCTTACCCTTACCCTTACCCTTACACTTACCCTTACCCTTACCCTTACCCTTACCCTTGCTTTTACCCTTAAACTTACCCTTACCCTTACCCTTACCCTTACCCTTACCCTTACCCTTACCCTTACCCTTACCCTCACCCTTGCTTTTACCCTTAAGCTTACCCTTACCCTTACCCTTACCCTTACCCTTACCCTTACCCTTACCCTTACCCTTACCCTTACCCTTGCTTTTACCCTTAAGCTTACCCTTACCCTTACCCTTACCCTTACCCTTGCTTTTACCCTTAGGCTTACCCTTACCCTTACCCTTACCCTTACCCCTGCTTTTACCCTTAAGCTTACCCTTACCCTTACCCTTACTCTTACCCTTACCCTTACCCTTACCCTTACCCTTGCTTTTACCCTTAGGCTTACCCTTACCTTCACCCTTACCCTTACCCTTACCCTTACCCTTACCCTTACCCTTACCCTTACCCTTACCCTTGCTTTTACCCTTAAGCTAACCCTTACCCTTACCCTTACCCTTACCCTTACCCTTACCCTTAACCTTACCCTTACCCTTGCTTTTACCCTTAAGCTCACCCTTACCCTTACCCTTACCCTTACCCTTACACTTACCCTTACCCTGACCCTTACCCTTGCTTTTACCCTTAAGCTTACCCTTACTCTTACCCTTACCCTTACCCTTAAGCTTACCCTTACCCTTACCCTTACCCTTACCCTTACCCTTACCCTTACCCTTACCCTTACCCTTACCCTTGCTTTTACCCTTAGGCTTACCCTTACCTTTACCCTTACCCTTACCCTTACCCTTACCCTTACCCTTACCCTTACCCTTACCCTTACCCTTGCTTTTACCCTTAAGCTTACCCTTACCCTTACCCTTACCCTTACCCTTACCCTAACCCTTACCCTTGCTTTTACCCTTTAGCTTACCCTTACCCTTACCCTTACCCTTACCCTTACCCTTACCATTACCCTTACCCTTACCCTTACCCTTACCCTTACCCTTACCCTTACCCTTGCTTTTACCCTTAAGCTTACCCTTACCCTTACCCTTACCCTTACCCTTACCCTTACCCTTACCCTTACCCTTACCCTTACCCTTACCCTTACCCTTACCCTTGCTTTTACCCTTAAGCTTACCCTTACCCTTACCCTTACCCTTACCCTTACCCTTGCTTTTACCCTTAGGCTTACCCTTACCTTTACCCTTACCCTTACCCTTACCCTTACCCTTACCCTTACCCTTACCCTTACCCTTACCCTTGCTTTTACCCTTAAGCTTACCCTTACCCTTACCCTTACCCTTACCCTTACCCTTACCCTTACCCTTGCTTTTACCCTTAAGCTTACCCTTACCCTTACCCTTACCCCTACCCTTACCCTTGCTTTTACCCTTAGGCTTACCCTTACCCTTACCCTTACCCTTACCCTTGCTTTTACCCTTAAGCTTACCCTTACCCTTACCCTTACTCTTACCCTTACCCTTACCCTTACCCTTACCCTTACCCTTACCCTTACCCTTACCCTTGCTTTTACCCTTAGGCTTACCCTTACCTTTACCCTTACCCTAACCCTTACCCTTACCCTTACCCTTACCCTTACCCTTGCTTTTACCCTTAAGCTTACCCTTACCCTTACCCTTACCCTTACCCTTACCCTTACCCTTACCCTTACCCTTACCCTCACCCTTGCTTTTACCCTTAAGCTTACCCTTACCCTTACCCTTACCCTTACCCTTACCCTTACCCTTACCCTTACCCTTACCCTTACCCTTACCCTTACCCTTACCCTTACCCTTACCCTTACCCTTGCTTTTACCCTTAAGCTTACCCTTACCCTTACCCTTACCCTTACCCTTACCCTTACCCTAACCCTTACCCTTGCTTTTACCCTTAAGCTTACCCTTACCCTTACCCTTACCCTTACCCTTAACCTTACCCTTACCTTTACCCTTACCCTTACCCTTACCCTTACCCTTACCTTTACCCTTACCCTTACCCTTACCCTTACCCTTACCCTTGCTTTTACCCTTAAGCTTACCCTTACCCTTACCCTTACCCTTACCCTTACCCTTACCCTTACCCTTACCCTTACCCTTACCCTTACTCTTGCTTTTACCCTTAAGCTTACCCTTACCCTTACCCTTACCCTTACCCTTACCCTTACCCTTACCCTTACCCTTGCTTTTACCCTTAGGCTTACCCTTACCTTTACCCTTACCCTTACCCTTACCCTTACCCTTACCCTTACCCTTACCCTTACCCTTACCCTTACCCTTACCCTTACCCTTACCCTTGCTTTTAGCCTTAAGCTTACCCTTACCCTTACCCTTACCCTTACCCTTACCCTTACCCTTACCCTTGCTTTTACCCTCAAGCTTACCCTTACCCTTACCCTTACCCTTACCCTTACCCTTGCTTTTACCCTTAGGCTTACCCTTACCCTTACCCTTACCCTTGCTTTTACCCTTAAGCTTACCCTTACCCTTACCCTTACTCTTACCCTTACCCTTACCCTTACCCTTACCCTTACCCTTACCCTTACCCTTACCCTTACCCTTACCCTTGCTTTTACCCTTAGGCTTACCCTTAACTTTACCCTTACCCTAACCCTTACCCTTACCCTTACCCTTACCCTTACCCTTACCCTTACCCTTGCTTTTACCCTTAAGCTTACCCTTACCCTTACCCTTACCCTTACCCTTACCCTTACCCTTACCCTTACCCTTACCCTTACCCTTGCTTTTACCCTTAAGCTTACCCTTACCCTTACCCTTACCCTTACCCTTACCCTTACCCTTACCCTTACCCTTACCCTTACCCTTACCCTTACCCTTACCCTTACCCTTACCCTTGCTTTTACCCTTAAGCTTACCCTTACCCTTACCCTTACCCTTACCCTTACCCTTACCCTTACCCTTACCCTTACCCTTACCCTTATCCTTGCTTTTACCCTTAGGCTTACCCTTACCTTTACCCTTACCCTTACCCTTACCCTTACCCTTACCCTTACCATTGCTTTTACCCTTAAGCTTACCCTTACCCTTACCCTTACCCTTACCCTTAAGCTTACCCTTACCCTTACCCTTACCCTTACCCTTACCCTTACCCTTACCCTTACCCTTAACCTAACCCTTGCTTTTACCCTTAAGCTTACCCTTACCCTTACCCTTACCCTTACCCTTACCCTTACCCTTGCTTTTACCCTTAAGCTTACCCTTACCCTTACCCTTACCCTTACCCTTAAGCTTTCCCTTACCCTTACCCTTACCCTTACCCTTACCCTTACCCTTACCCTTACCCTTACCCTTACCCTTACCCTTACCCTTACCCTTACCCTTACCCTTGCTTTTACCCTTAAGCTTACCCTTACCCTTACCCTTACCCTTACCCTTAAGCTTACCCTTACCCTTACCCTTACCCTTACCCTCACCCTTACCCTTACCCTTGCTTTTACCCTTAAGCTTACCCTTACCCTTACCCTTACCCTTACCCTTAAGCTTACCCTTACCCTTACCCTTACCCTTACCCTTACCCTTACCCTTACCCTTACCCTTGCTTTTACCCTTAAGCTTACCATTACCCTTTCCCTTACCCTTACCCTTAAGCTTACCCTTACCCTTACCCTTACCCTTACCCTTACCCTTACCCTTACCCTTACCCTTACCCTTACCCTTGCTTTTACCCTTAAGCTTACCCTTACCCTTACCCTTACCCTTACCCTTGCTTTTACCCTTAAGCTTACCCTTACCCTTACCCTTACCCTTAAGCTTACCCTTACCCTTACCCTTACCCTTACCCTTACCCTTACCCTTACCCTTACCCTTACCCTTACCCTTACCCTTACCCTTACCCTTGCTTTTACCCTTAAGCTTACCCTTACCCTTACCCTTAACCTTACCCTTACCCTTACCCTTACCCTTACCCTTACCCTTGCTTTTACCCTTAGGCTTACCCTTACCTTTACCCTTACCCTTACACTTACACTTACCCTTACCCTTACCCTTACCCTTACCCTTACCTTTACCCTTACCCTTGCTTTTACCCTTAAGCTTACCCTTACCCTTACCCTTACCCTTACCCTTACCCTTACCCTTACTCTTGCTTTTACCCTTAAGCTTACCCTTACCCTCACCCTTACCCTTACCCTTACCCTTGCTTTTACCCTTAGGCTTACCCTTACCCTTTCCCTTACCCTTACCCTTGCTTTAACCCTTAAGCTTACCCTTACCCTTACCCTTACCCTTACCCTTACCCTTACCCTTACCCTTACCCTTACCTTTACCCTTACCCTAACCCTTACCCTTACCCTAACCCTTACCCTTACCCTTACCCTTGCCCTTACCCTTACCCTTGCTTTTACCCTTAGGCTTACCCTTACCTTTACCCTTACCCTTACCCTTACCCTTACCCTTACCCTTGCTTTTACCCTTAAGCTTACCCTTACCCTTACCCTTACACTTACCCTTACCCTTACCCTTACCCTTACCCTTACCCTTACCCTTGCTTTTACCCTTAAACTTACCCTTACCCTTACCCTTACCCTTACCCTTACCCTTACCCTTACCCTTACCCTCACCCTTGCTTTTACCCTTAAGCTTACCCTAACCCTTACCCTTACCCTTACCCTTACCCTTACCCTTGCTTTTACCCTTAAGCTTACCCTTACCCTTACCCTTACCCTTACCCTTACCCTTGCTTTTACCCTTAGGCTTACCCTTACCCTTACCCATACCCTTACCCCTGCTTTTACCCTTAAGCTTACCCTTACCCTTACCCTTACTCTTACCCTTACCCTTACCCTTACCCTTACCCTTGCTTTTACCCTTAGGCTTACCCTTACCTTTACCCTTACCCTTACCCTTACCCTTACCCTTACCCTTACCCTTACCCTTACCCTTACCCTTACCCTTGCTTTTACCCTTAAGCTAACCCTTACCCTTACCCTTACCCTTACCCTTACCCTTACCCTTAACCTTACCCTTACCCTTGCTTTTACCCTTAAGCTCACCCTTACCCTTACCCTTACCCTTACCCTTACACTTACCCTTACCCTGACCCTTACCCTTGCTTTTACCCTTAAGCTTACCCTTACTCTTTCCCTTACCCTTACCCTTAAGCTTACCCTTACCCTTACCCTTACCCTTACCCTTACCCTTACCCTTACCCTTACCCTTACCCTTGCTTTTACCCTTAAGCTTACCCTTACCCTCACCCTTACCCTTACCCTTACCCTTGCTTTTACCCTTAAGCTTACCCTTACCCTTACCCTTACCCTTAAGCTTACCCTTACCCTTACCCTTACCCTTACCCTTACCCTTACCCTTACCCTTGCTTTTACCCTTAAGCTTACCCTTACCCTTACCCTTACCCTTACCCTAACCCTTACCCTTAACCTTACCCTTACCCTTACCCTTACCCTTACCCTTACCCTTACCCTTGCTTTTACCCTTAGGCTTACCCTTACCTTTACCCTTACCATTACCCTTACCCTTACCCTTACCCTTACCCTTACCCTTACCCTTACCCTTACCCTTGCTTTTACCCTTAAGCTTACCCTTACCCTTACCCTTACCCTTACCCTCACCCTTACCCTTACCCTTACCCTTACCCTTACCCTAACCCTTACCCTTACCCTTGCTTTTACCCTTAAGCTTACCCTTACCCTTACCCTTACCCTTACCCTTACCCTTACCCTTACCCTTACCCTTACCCTTACCCTTACCCTTACCCTTACCCTTACCCTTACCCTTACCCTTACCCTTACCCTTACCCTTGCTTTTACCCTTAAGCTTACCCTTACCCTTACCCTTACTCTTACCCTTACCCTTACCCTTACCCTTACCCTTGCTTTTACCCTTAAGCTTACCCTTACCCTTACCTTTACCCTTACCCTTACCCTTACCCTTACCCTTACCCTTACTCTTACCCTTACCCTTACCCTTACCCTTGCTTTTACCCTTAGGCTTACCCTTACCTTTAGCCTTACCCTTACCCTTACCCTTACCCTTACCCTTACCCTTACCCTTGCTTTTACCCTTAAGCTTACCCTTACCCTTACCCTTACCCTTACCCTTACCCTTACCCTTGCTTTTACCCTTAAGCTTACCCTTACCCTTACCCTTACCCTTACACTTACCCTTGCTTTTACCCTTAGGCTTACCCTTACCCTTACCCTTACCCTTACCCTTAAGCTTACCCTTACCCTTACCCTTACCCTTACCCTTACCCTTACCCTTACCCTTACCCTTACCCTTACCCTTACCCTTACCCTTACCCTTACCCTTACCCTTGCTTTTACCCTTAAGCTTACCCTTACCCTTACCCTTACTCTTACCCTTACCCTTACCCTTACCCTTACCCTTACCCTTGCTTTGACCCTTAGGCTTACCCTTACCTTTACCCTTACCCTTACCCTTACCCTTACCCTTACCCTTACCTTTACCCTTACCCTTACCCTTACCCTTGCTTTTACCCTTAAGCTTACCCTTACCCTTACCCTTACCCTTACCCTTACCCTTACCCTTACCCTTACCCTTACCCTTACCCTTGCTTTTACCCTTAAGCTTACCCTTACCCTTACCCTTACCCTTACCCTTACCCTTGCTTTTACCCTTAGGCTTACCCTTACCCTTACCCTTGCTTTTACCCTTAAGCTTACCCTTACCCTTACCCTTACCCTTACCCTTACCCTTACCCTTACCTTTACCCTTACCCTTACCCTTGCTTTTACCCTTAGGCTTAACCTTACCTTTACCCTTACCCTTACCCTTACCCTTACCCTTACTCTTACCCTTACCCTTACCCTTACCCTTACCCTTACCCTTACCCTTACCCTTACCCTTACCCTTACCCTTACCCTTGCTTTTACCCTTAAGCTTACCCTTACCCTTACCCTTACCCTTACCCTTACCCTTACCCTTACCCTTACCCTTGCTTTTACCCTTAAGCTTACCCTTACCCTTACCCTTACCCTTACCCTCACCCTTACCCTTACCCTTACACTTGCTTATACCCTTAAGCTTACCCTTACCCTTACCCTTACCCTTACCCTTACCCTTACCCTTACCCTTACCCTTACCCTTACCCTTACCCTTACCCTTACCCTTACCCTTACCCTTGCTTTTACCCTTAGGCTTACCTTTACCCTTACCCTTACCCTTACCCTTACCCTTACCCTTACCCTTACCCTTGCTTTTACCCTTAAGCTTACCCTTACCCTTACCCTTACTCTTACCCTTACCCTAACCCTTACCCTTGCTTTTACCCTTAAGCTTACCCTTACCCTTACCCTTACCCTTACCCTTACCCTTACCCTTACCCTTACCCTTACCCTTACCCTTACCCTTGCTTTTACCCTTAGGCTTACCCTTACCTTTACCCTTACCATTACCCTTACCCTTACCCTTACCCTTACCCTTACCCTTACCCTTACCCTTACCCTTGCTTTTACCCTTAAGCTTACCCTTACCCTTACCCTTACCCTTACCCTCACCCTTACCCTTACCCTTACCCTTACCCTTACCCTTACCCTTACCCTTGCTTTTACCCTTAAGCTTACCCTTACCCTTACCCTTACCCTTACCCTTACCCTTACCCTTACCCTCACCCTTACCCTTACCCTTACCCTTACCCTTACCCTTACCCTTACCCTTACCCTTACCCTTGCTTTTACCCTTAAGCTTACCCTTACCCTTACCCTTACTCTTACCCTTACCCTTACCCTTACCCTTACCCTTGCTTTTACCCTTAAGCTTACCCTTACCCTTACCTTTACCCTTACCCTTACCCTTACCCTTACCCTTACCCTTACTCTTACCCTTACCCTTACCCTTACCCTTGCTTTTACCCTTAGGCTTACCCTTACCTTTAGCCTTACCCTTACCCTTACCCTTACCCTTACCCTTACCCTTACCCTTGCTTTTACCCTTAAGCTTACCCTTACCCTTACCCTTACCCTTACCCTTACCCTTACCCTTACCCTTGCTTTTACCCTTAAGCTTACCCTTACCCTTACCCTTACCCTTACACTTACCCTTGCTTTTACCCTTAGGCTTACCCTTACCCTTACCCTTACCCTTACCCTTAAGCTTACCCTTACCCTTACCCTTACCCTTACCCTTACCCTTACCCTTACCCTTACCCTTACCCTTACCCTTACCCTTACCCTTACCCTTACCCTTACCCTTGCTTTTACCCTTAAGCTTACCCTTACCCTTACCCTTACTCTTACCCTTACCCTTACCCTTACCCTTACCCTTACCCTTGCTTTGACCCTTAGGCTTACCCTTACCTTTACCCTTACCCTTACCCTTACCCTTACCCTTACCCTTACCTTTACCCTTACCCTTACCCTTACCCTTGCTTTTACCCTTAAGCTTACCCTTACCCTTACCCTTACCCTTACCCTTACCCTTACCCTTACCCTTACCCTTACCCTTGCTTTTACCCTTAAGCTTACCCTTACCCTTACCCTTACCCTTACCCTTACCCTTGCTTTTACCCTTAGGCTTACCCTTACCCTTACCCTTGCTTTTACCCTTAAGCTTACCCTTACCCTTACCCTTACCCTTACCCTTACCCTTACCCTTACCTTTACCCTTACCCTTACCCTTGCTTTTACCCTTAGGCTTAACCTTACCTTTACCCTTACCCTTACCCTTACCCTTACCCTTACTCTTACCCTTACCCTTACCCTTACCCTTACCCTTACCCTTACCCTTACCCTTACCCTTACCCTTACCCTTGCTTTTACCCTTAAGCTTACCCTTACCCTTACCCTTACCCTTACCCTTACCCTTACCCTTACCCTTACCCTTGCTTTTACCCTTAAGCTTACCCTTACCCTTACCCTTACCCTTACCCTCACCCTTACCCTTACCCTTACACTTGCTTATACCCTTAAGCTTACCCTTACCCTTACCCTTACCCTTACCCTTACCCTTACCCTTACCCTTACCCTTACCCTTACCCTTACCCTTACCCTTACCCTTACCCTTACCCTTGCTTTTACCCTTAGGCTTACCTTTACCCTTACCCTTACCCTTACCCTTACCCTTACCCTTACCCTTACCCTTGCTTTTACCCTTAAGCTTACCCTTACCCTTACCCTTACTCTTACCCTTACCCTAACCCTTACCCTTGCTTTTACCCTTAAGCTTACCCTTACCCTTACCCTTACCCTTACCCTTACCCTTACCCTTACCCTTACCCTTACCCTTACCCTTACCCTTACCCTTACCCTTACCCTTGCTTTTACCCTTAAGCTTACCCTTACCCTTACCCTTACCCTTACCCTTACCCTTACCCTTACCCTTATCCTTACCCTTGCTTTTACCCTAAAGCTTACCCTTACCCTTACCCTTACCCTTACCCTTACCCTTACCCTTACCCTTACCCTTACCCTTACCCTTACCCTTACCCTTACCCTTGCTTTTACTCTTAGGCTTACCCTTACCTTTACCCTTACCCTTACCCTTACCCTTACCCTTACCCTCACCCTTACCCTTACCCTTGCTTTTACCCTTAAGCTTACCCTTACCCTTACCCTTACCCTCACCCTTACCCTTGCTTTTACCCTTAAGCTTACCCTTACCCTTACCCTTAACCTTACCCTTACCCTTGCTTTTACCCTTAGGCTTACCCTTACCCTTACCCTTACCCTTACCCTTGCTTTTACCCTTAAGCTTACCCTTACCCTTACCCTTACTCTTACCCTTACCCTTACCCTTACCCTTACCCTTACCCTTACCCTTACCCTTACCCTTACCCTTGCTTTTACCCTTAGGCTTACCCTTACCTTTACCCTTACCCTAACCCTTACCCTTACCCTTACCCTTACACTTACCCTTGCTTTTACACTTAAGCTTACCCTTACCCTTACCCTTACCCTTACCCTTACCCTTACCCTTACCCTTACCCTTACCCTTACCCTTAACCTTGCTTTTACCCTTAAGCTCACCCTTACCCTTACCCTTACCCTTACCCTTACCCTTACCCTTACCCTTACCCTTACCCTTGCTTTTACCCTTAAGCTTACCCTTACCCTTACCCTTACCCTTACCCTTACCCTTACCCTTGCTTTTACCCTTAGGCTTACCCTTACCTTTACCCTTACCCTTACCCTTACCCTTACCCTTACCCTTGCTTTTACCCTTAAGCTTACCCTTACCCTTACCCTTACCCTTAAGCTTACCCTTACCCTTACCCTTACCCTTACCCTTACCCTTACCCTTACCCTTACCCTTACCCTTACCCTTACCCTTACCCTTACCCTTACCCTTACCCTTACCCTTACCCTTACCCTTGCTTTTACCCTTAAGCTTACCCTTACCCTTACCCTTACCCTTACCCTTAACCTTACCCTTGCTTTTACCCTTAAGCTTACCCTTACCCTTACCCTTACCCTTACCCTTAAGCTTACCCTTACCCTTACCCTTACCCTAACCCTTACCCTTGCTTTTACCCTTAAGCTTACCCTTACCCTTACCCTTACCCTTACCCTTAAGCTTACCCTTACCCTTACCCTTACCCTTACCCTTACCCTTACCCTTACCCTTACCCTTACCCTTACCCTTGCTTTTACCCTTAAGCTTACCCTTACCCTTACCCTTACCCTTACCCTTGCTTTTACCCTTAAGCTTACCCTTAACCTTACCCTTACCCTTACCCTTAAGCTTACCCTTACCCTTACCCTTACCCTTACCCTTACCCTTACCCTTACCCTTACCCTTACCCTTACCCTTACCCTTACCCTTACCCTTGCTTTTACCCTTAAGCTTACCCTTACCCTTACCCTTACCCTTACCCTTACCCTTACCCTTACCCTTACCCTTACCCTTGCTTTTACCCTTAGGCTTACCCTTACCTTTACCCTTACCCTTACCCTTACCCTTACCCTTACCCTTACCCTTACCCTTGCTTTTACCCTTAAGCTTACCCTTACCCTTACCCTTACCCTTACCCTTACCCTTACCCTTGCTTTTACCCTTAAGCTTACCCTTACCCTTACCCTTACCCTTACCCTTACCCTTGCTTTTACCCTTAAGCTTACCCTTACCCTTACCCTTACCCTTACCCTTACCCTTACCCTTACCCTTATCCTTACCCTTACCCTTGCTTTTACCCTTAAGCTTACCCTTACCCTTACCCTTACCCTTACCCTTACCCTTACCCTTACCCTTACCCTTACCCTTACCCTTACCCTTACCCTTACCCTCACCCTTGCTTTTACCCTTAAGCTTACCCTTACCCTTACCCTTACCCTTACCCTTACCCTTACCCTTGCTTTTACCCTTAAGCTTACCCTTACCCTTACCCTTACCCTTACCCTTGCTTTTACCCTTAGGCTTACCCTTACCCTTACCCTTACCCTTACCCTTACCCTTACCCTTACCCTTACCCTTACCCTTGCTTTTACCCTTAAGCTTACCCTTACCCTTACCCTTACCCTTACCCTTACCCTTACCCTTACCCTTACCCTTACCCTCACCCTTGCTTTTACCCTTATGCTTACCCTTACCCTTACCCTTACCCTTACCCTTACCCTTGCTTTTACCCTTAAGCTTACCCTTACCCTTACCCTTACCCTTACCCTTACCCTTGCTTTTACCCTTAAGCTTACCCTTACCCTTACCCTTACCCTTACCCTTACCCTTACCCTTACCCTTACCCTTGCTTTTACCCTTAAGCTTACCCTTACCCTTACCCTTACCCTTACACTTACCCTTGCTTTTACCCTTAGGCTTACCCTTACCCTTACCCTTACCCGTACCCTTAAGCTTACCCTTACCCTTACCCTTACCCTTACCCTTACCCTTACCCTTACCCTTACCCTTACCCTTACCCTTACCCTTACCCTTACCCTTACCCTTACCCTTACCCTTACCCTTGCTTTTACCCTTAAGCTTACCCTTACCCTTACCCTTACTCTTACCCTTTCCCTTACCCTTACCCTTACCCTTACCCTTGCTTTGACCCTTAGGCTTACCCTTACCTTTACCCTTACCCTTACCCTTACCCTTACCCTTACCCTTACCTTTACCCTTACCCTTACCCTTACCCTTGCTTTTACCCTTAAGCTTACCCTTACCCTTACCCTTACCCTTACCCTTGCTTTTACCCTTAAGCTTACCCTTACCCTTACCCTTACCCTTACCCTTACCTTTACCCTTACCCTTACCCTTGCTTTTACCCTTAGGCTTAACCTTACTTTTACCCTTACCCTTACCCTTACCCTTACCCTTACTCTTACCCTTACCCTTACCCTTACCCTTACCCTTACCCTTACCCTTACCCTTACCCTTGCTTTTACCCTTAAGCTTACCCTTACCCTTACCCTTACCCTTACCCTTACCCTTGCTTTTACCCTTAGGCTTACCCTTACCCTTACCCTTGCTTTTACCCTTAAGCTTACCCTTACCCTTACCCTTACCCTTACCCTCACCCTTACCCTTACCCTTACACTTGCTTATACCCTTAAGCTTACCCTTACCCTTACCCTTACCCTTACCCTTACCCTTACCCTTACCCTTACCCTTACCCTTACCCTTACCCTTACCCTTACCCTTGCTTTTACCCTTAGGCTTACCCTTACCTTTACCCTTACCCTTACCCTTACCCTTACCCTTACCCTTACCCTTACCCTTACCCTTGCTTTTACCCTTAAGCTTACCCTTACCCTTACCCTTACTCTTACCCTTACCCTAACCCTTACCCTTGCTTTTACCCTTAAGCTTACCCTTACCCTTACCCTTACCCTTACCCTTACCCTTACCCTTACCCTTACCCTTACCCTTACCCTTACCCTTGCTTTTACCCTTAAGCTTACCCTTACCCTTACCCTTACCCTTACCCTTACCCTTACCCTTACCCTTATCCTTACCCTTGCTTTTACCCTAAAGCTTACCCTTACCCTTACCCTTACCCTTACCCTTACCCTTACCCTTACCCTTGCTTTTACTCTTAGGCTTACCCTTACCTTTACCCTTACCCTTACCCTTACCCTTACCCTTACCCTCACCCTTACCCTTACCCTTGCTTTTACCCTTAAGCTTACCCTTACCCTTACCCTTACCCTCACCCTTACCCTTGCTTTTACCCTTAAGCTTACCCTTACCCTTACCCTTAACCTTACCTTTACCCTTGCTTTTACCCTTAGGCTTACCCTTACCCTTACCCTTACCCTTACCCTTGCTTTTACCCTTAAGCTTACCCTTACCCTTACCCTTACTCTTACCCTTACCCTTACCCTTACCCTTACCCTTACCCTTACCCTTACCCTTACCCTTACCCTTACCCTTACCCTTACCCTTGCTTTTACCCTTAGGCTTACCCTTACCTTTACTCTTACCCTAACCCTTACCCTTACCCTTACCCTTACACTTACCCTTGCTTTTACCCTTAAGCTTACCCTTACCCTTACCCTTACCCTTACCCTTACCCTTACCCTTACCCTTACCCTTACCCTTACCCTTACCCTTGCTTTTACCCTTAAGCTCACCCTTACCCTTACCCTTACCCTTACCTTTACCCTTACCCTTACCCTTACCCTTACCCTTGCTTTTACCCTTAAGCTTACCCTTACCCTTACCCTTACCCTTACCCTTACCCTTACCCTTACCCTTACCCTTACCCTTACCCTTACCCTTACCCTTACCCTTGCTTTTACCCTTAGGCTTACCCTTACCTTTACCCTTACCCTTACCCTTACCCTTACCCTTACCCTTGCTTTTACCCTTAAGCTTACCCTTACCCTTACCCTTACCCTTAAGCTTACCCTTACCCTTACCCTTACCCTTACCCTTACCCTTACCCTTACCCTTACCCTTACCCTTACCCTTACCCTTACCCTTACCCTTACCCTTGCTTTTACCCTTAAGCTTACCCTTACCCTTACCCTTACCCTTACCCTTAACCTTACCCTTGCTTTTACCCTTAAGCTTACCCTTACCCTTACCCTTACCCTTACCCTTACTCTTACCCTTGCTTTTACCCTTAAGCTTACCCTTACCCTTACCCTTACCCTTACCCTTAAGCTTACCCTTACCCTTACCCTTACCCTTACCCTTACCCTTACCCTTACCCTTACCCTTACCCTTACCCTTGCTTTTACCCTTAAGCTTAACCTTACCCTTACCCTTACCCTTACCCTTGCTTTTACCCTTAAGCTTACCCTTAACCTTACCCTTACCCTTACCCTTAAGCTTACCCTTACCCTTACCCTTACCCTTACCCTTACCCTTACCCTTACCTTTACCATTACCCTTACCCTTACCCTTACCCTTACCCTTACCCTTACCCTTGCTTTTACCCTTAAGCTTACCCTTACCCTTACCCTTACCCTTACCCTTACCCTTACCCTTGCTTTTACCCTTAAGCTTACCCTTACCCTTACCCTTACCCTTACCCTTACCCTTGCTTTTACCCTTAAGCTTACCCTTACCCTTACCCTTACCCTTACCCTTACCCTTACCCTTACCCTTACCCTTATCCTTACCCTTACCCTTGCTTTTACCCTTAAGCTTACCCTTACCCTTACCCTTACCCTTACCCTTACCCTTACCCTTACCCTTACCCTTACCCTTACCCTTACCCTCACCCTTGCTTTTACCCTTAAGCTTACCCTTACCCTTACCCTTACCCTTACCCTTACCCTCACCCTTGCTTTTACCCTTAAGCTTACCCTTACCCTTACCCTTACCCTTACCCTTACCCTTACCCTTGCTTTTACCCTTAGGCTTACCCTTACCCTTACCCTTACCCTTACCCTTACCCTTACCCTTACCCTTACCCTTACCCTTGCTTTTACCCTTAAGCTTACCCTTACCCTTACCCTTACCCTTACCCTTACCCTTACCCTTACCCTTACCCTTACCCTCACCCTTGCTTTTACCCTTAAGCTTACCCTTACCCTTACCCTTACCCTTACCCTTACCCTTACCCTTACCCTTGCTTTTACCCTTAAGCTTACCCTTACCCTTACCCTTACCCTTACCCTTACCCTTACCCTTGCTTTTACCCTTAGGCTTACCCTTACCCTTACCCTTACCCTTACCCTTGCTTTTACCCTTAAGCTTACCCTTACCCTTACCCTTACCCTTACTCTTACCCTTACCCTTACCCTTACCCTTACCCTTGCTTTTACCCTTAGGCTTACCCTTACCTTTACCCTTACCCTTACCCTTACCCTTACCCTTACCCTTACCCTTACCCTTACCCTTGCTTTTACCCTTAAGCTTACCCTTACCCTTACCCTTACCCTTACCCTTACCCTTACCCTTGCTTTTACCCTTAAGCTCACCGTTACCCTTACCCTTACCCTTACCCTTACCCTTACCCTTACTCTTACCCTTACCCTTGCTTTTACCCTTAAGCTTACCCTTACCCTTACCCTTACCCTTAAGCTTACCCTTACACTTACCCTTACCCTTACCCTTACCCTTACCCTTGCTTTTACCCTTAAGCTTACCCTTACCCTTACCCTTACCCTTACCCTTAAGCTTACGCTTACCCTTACCCTTACCCTTGCTTTTACCCTTAAGCTTACCCTTACCCTTACCCTTACCCTTACCCTTACCCTTACCCTTACCCTTACCCTTACCCTTACCCTTGCTTTTACCCTTAGGCTTACCCTTACCTTTACCCTTACCATTACCCTTACCCTTACCCTTACCCTTACCCTTACCCTTACCCTTGCTTTTACCCTTAAGCTTACCCTTACACTTACCCTTACCCTTACCCTTACCCTTACCCTTGCTTTTACCCTTAAGCTTACCCTTACCCTTACTCTAACCCCTACCCTTACCCTTACCCTTACCCTTACCCTTACCCTTACCCTTACCCTTGCTTTTACCCTTAAGCTCACCCTTACCCTTACCCTTACCCTTACCCTTACCCTTACTCTTACCCTTACCCTTGCTTTTACCCTTAAGCTTACCCTTACCCTTACCCTTACCCTTAAGCTTACCCTTACCCTTACCCTTACCCTTACCCTTACCCTTACCCTTACCCTTACCCTTACCCTTGCTTTTACCCTTAAGCTTACCCTTACCCTTACCCTTACCCTTACCCTTACCCTTGCTTTTACCCTTAAGCTTACCCTTACCCTTACCCTTACCCTTACCCTTACCCTTAAGCTTACGCTTACCCTTACCCTTACCCTTACCCTTACCCTTACCCTTACCCTTGCTTTTACCCTTAAGCTTACCCTTACCCTTACCCTTACCCTTACCCTTACCCTTACCCTTACCCTTACCCTTACCCTTACACTTGCTTTTACCCTTAGGCTTACCCTTACCTTTACCCTTACCATTACCCTTACCCTTACCCTTACCCTTACCCTTACCCTTGCTTTTACCCTTAAGCTTACCCTTACCCTTACCCTTACCCTTACCCTTACCCTTACCCTTGCTTTTACCCTTAAGCTTACCCTTACCCTTACCCTTACCCTTACCCTTACCCTTACCCTTACCCTTACCCTTACCCTTACCCTTACCCTTACCCTTACCCTTACCCTTACCCTTACCCTTGCTTTTACCCTTAAGCTTACCCTTACCCTTACCCTTACCCTTACCCTTACCCTTACCCTTGCTTTTACCCTTAAGCTTACCCTTACCCTTACTCTTACCCCTACCCTTACCCTTACCCTTACCCTTACCCTTACCCTTACCCTTACCCTTACCCTTGCTTTTACCCTTAGGCTTACCCTCACCTTTACCCTTACCCTTACCCTTACCCTTACCCTTACCCTTACCCTTACCCTTACCCTTACCCTTGCTTTTACCCTTACCCTTACCCTTACCCTTACCCTTAGCCTTACCCTTACCCTTGCTTTTACCCTTAAGCTTACCCTTACCCTTACCCTTACCCTTACCCTTACCCTTGCTTTTACCCTTAGGCTTACCCTTACCCTTACCCTTACCCTTAAGCTTACCCTTACCCTTACCCTTACCCTTACCCTTACCCTTACCCTTACCCTTACCCTTACCCTTACCCTTACCCTTACCCTTACCCTTACCCTTACCCTTACCCTTACCCTTACCCTTGCTTTTACCCTTAAGCTTACCCTTACCCTTACCCTTACCCTTACCCTTACCCTTACCCTTACCCTTACCCTTACCCTTACTTAGGGTAAGGGTAAGGGTAAGCTTAAGGGTAAAAGCAAGGGTAAGGGTAAGGGTAAGGGTAAGGGTAAGGGTATGGGTAAGGGTAAGGGTAAGGGTAAGGGTAAGGGTAAGGGTAAGCTTAAGGGTAAGGGTGAGGGTAAGGGTAAGGGTAAGCTTAAGGGTAAAAGCAAGGGTAAGGGTAAGGGTAAGGGTAAGGGTAAGGGTAAGCTTAAGGGTAAGGGTAAGGGTAAGGGTAAGGGTAAGCTTAAGGGTAAAAGCAAGGGTAAGGTTAAGGGTAAGGGTAAGGGTTAGGGTAAGGGTAAGGGTAAGCTTAAGGGTAGGGGTAAGGGTAAGGGTAAGGGTAAGCTTAAGGGTAAAAGCAAGGGTAAGGGTAAGGGTAAGGGTAAGGGTAAGGGTAAGGGTAAGGGTAAGGGTAAGGGTAAGGGTAAGGGTAAGGGTAAGGGTAAGGGTAAGCTTAAGGGTAAGGGTAAGGGTAAGGGTAAGCTTAAGAGTAAAAGCAAGGGTAAGGGTAAGGGTAAGGGTAAGGGTAAGGGTAAGGGTAAGCTTAAGGGTAAAAGCAAGGGTAAGGGTAAGGGTAAGGGTAAGGGTAAGGGTAAGGGTAAGGGTAAGGGTAAGGGTAAGGGTAAGGGTAAGGGTAAGGGTAAGCTTAAGGGTAAGGGTAAGGGTAAGGGTAAGCTTAAGGGTAAAAGCAAGGGTAAGGGTAAGGGTAAGGGTAAGGGTAAAGGTAAGGGTAAGCCTAAGGGTAAAAGCAAGGGTAAGGGTAAGGTTAAGGATAAGGGTAAGGGTAAGGGTAAGGGTAAGGGTAAGGGTAAGGGTAAGGGTAAGGGTAAGGGTAAGCTTAAGGGTAAAAGCAAGGGTAAGGGTAAGGGTAAGGGTAAGGGTAAGGGTAAGGGTAAGGGTAAGGGTAAGGGTAAGCTTGAGGGTAAAAGCAAGGGTAAGGGTAAGGGTAAGGGTAAGAGTAAGGGTAAGGGTAAGGGTAAGGGTAAGGGTAAGCTTAAGGGTAAAAGCAAGGGTAAGGGTAAGGGTAAGGGTAAGGGTAAGGGTTAGGGTAAGGGTAAAGGTAAGGGTAAGCCTAAGGGTAAAAGCAAGGGTAAGGGTAAGGGTAAGGGTAAGGGTAAGGGTAAGGGTAAGGGTAAGGGTAAGGGTAAGGGTAAGGGTAAGAGTAAGGGTAAGGGTAAGGGTAAGCTTAAGGGTAAAAGCAAGGGTAAGGGTAAGGGTAAGGGTAAGGGTAAGCCTAAGGGTAAAAGCAAGGGTAAGGGTAAGGTTAAGGGTAAGGGTAAGGGTAAGCTTAAGGGTAAAAGCAAGGGTAAGGGTAAGGGTAAGGGTAAGGGTAAGGGTAAGGGTAAGCTTAAGGGTAAAAGCAAGGGTAAGGGTAAGGGTGAGGGTAAGGGTAAGGGTAAGGGTAAGGGTAAAGGTAAGGGTAAGCCTAAGAGTAAAAGCAAGGGTAAGGGTAAGGGTAAGGGTAAGGGTAAGGGTAAGGGTAAGGGTAAGGGTAAGGGTAAGGGTAAGGGTAAGGGTAAGCTTAAGGGTAAAAGCAAGGGTGAGGATAAGGGTAAGGGTAAGGGTAAGGGTAAGGGTAAGGGTAAGGGTAAGGGTAAGGGTAAGGGTAAGGGTAAGGGTAAGCTTAAGGGTAAAAGCAAGGGTTAGGGTAAGGGTAAGGGTAAGGGTAAGGGTAAGGGTAAGGGTAAGGGTAAGGGTAAGGGTAAGGGTAAGCTTAAGGGTAAAAGCAAGGGTAAGGGTTAGGGTAAGGGTAAGGGTAAGGGTAAGGGTAAGGGTAAGCTTAAGGGTAAAAGCAAGGGTAAGGGTAAGGGTAAGGGTAAGGGTAAGGGTAAGGGTAAGGGTAAGGGTAAAGGTAAGGGTAAGCCTAAGGGTAAAAGCAAGGGTAAGGGTAAGGGTAAGGGTAAGGGTAAGGGTAAGGGTAAGGGTAAGGGTAAGGGTGAGGGTGAGGGTAAGGGTAAGGGTAAGGGTAAGCTTAAGGGTATAAGCAAGGGTAAGGGTAAGGGTAAGGGTAAGCTTAAGGGTAAGGGTAAGGGTAAGGGTAAGGGTAAGGGTAAGCCTAAGGGTAAAAGCAAGGGTAAGGGTAAGGGTAAGGGTAAGCTTACCCTTACCCTTACCCTTACCCTTACCCTTACCCTTGCTTTTACCCTTAAGCTTACCCTTACCCTTACCCTTACCCTTACCCTTACCCTTACCCTTACCCTTATCCTTACCCTTGCTTTTACCCTTAAGCTTACCATTACCCTTACCCTTACCCTTACCCTTACCCTTGCTTTTACCCTTAAGCTTACCCTTACCCTTACCCTTAACCTTACCCTTACCCTTGCTTTTACCCTTAGGCTTACCCTTACCCTTACCCTTACCCTTACCCTTGCTTTTACCCTTAAGCTTACCCTTACCCTTACCCTTACTCTTACCCTTACCCTTACCCTTACCCTTACCCTTACCCTTACCCTTACCCTTACCCTTACCCTTGCTTTTACCCTTAGGCTTACCCTTACCTTTACCCTTACCCTAACCCTTACCCTTACCCTTACCCTTACCCTTACCCTTGCTTTTACCCTTAAGCTTACCATTACCCTTACCCTTACCCTTACCCTTACCCTTACCCTCACCCTTACCTTTACCCTTACCCTTACCCTTACCCTTACCCTTACCCTTGCTTTTACCCTCAAGCTCACCCTTACCCTTACCCTTACCCTTACCCTTACCCTTACCCTTACCCTTACCCTTACCCTTACCCTTACCCTTACCCTTACCCTTACCCTTACCCTTACCCTTACCCTTGCTTTTACCCTTAAGCTTACCCTTACCCTTACCCTTACCCTTACCCTTACCCTTACCCTTACCCTTACCCTTACCCTTACCCTTGCTTTTACCCTTAGGCTTACCCTTACCTTTACCCTTACCCTTACCCTTACCCTTACCCTTACCCTTGCTTTTACCCTTAAGCTTACCCTTACCCTTACCCTTACCCTTAAGCTTACCCTTACCCTTACCCTTACCCTTACCCTTACCCTTACCCTTACCCTTACCCTTACCCTTACCCTTACCCTTACCCTTACCCTTGCTTTTACCCTTAAGCTTACCCTTACCCTTACCCTTACCCTTACCCTTACCCTTGCTTTTACCCTTAAGCTTACCCTTACCCTTACCCTTACCCTTAAGCTTACCCTTACCCTTACCCTTACCCTTACCTCTACCCTTATCCTTACCCTTACCCTTACCCTTACCCTTACCCTTACCCTTGCTTTTACCCTTAAGCTTACCCTTACCCTTACCCTTACCCTTACCCTTAAGCTTACCCTTACCCTTACCCTTACCCTTACCCTTACCCTTAACCTTACCCTTGCTTTTACCCTTAAGCTTACCCTTACCCTTACCCTTACCCTTACCCTTAAGCTTACCCTTACCCTTACCCTTACCCTTACCCTTGCTTTTACCCTTAAGCTTACCCTTACCCTTACCCTTACCCTTACCCTTAAGCTTACCCTTACCCTTACCCTTACCCTTACCCTTACCCTTCCTCTTACCCTTACCCTTGCTTTTACCCTTAAGCTTACCCTTACCCTTACCCTAAGTAAGGGTAAGGGTAAGGGTAAGGGTAAGGGTAAGGGTAAGGGTAAGGGTAAGGGTAAGGGTAAGGGTAAGGGTAAGGGTAAGCTTAAGGGTAAAAGCAAGGGTAAGGGTAAGGGTAAGGGTAAGGGTAAGGGTAAGGGTAAGGGTAAGGGTAAGGGTAAGGTTAAGGGTAAGGGTAAGCTTAAGGGTAAGGGTAAGGGTAAGGGTAAGGGTAAGCCTAAGGGTAAAAGCAAGGGTAAGGGTAAGGGTAAGGGTAAGGGTAAGGGTAAGCTTAAGGGTAAAAGCAAGGGTAAGGGTAAGGGTAAGGGTAAGGGTAAGGGTAAGGGTAAGGGTAAAGGTGAGGGTAAGCCTAAGGGTAAAAGCAAGGGTAAGGGTAAGGGTAAGGGTAAGGGTAAGGGTAAGGGTAAGGGTAAGGGTAGGGGTAAGAGTAAGGGTAAGGGTAAGCTTAAGGGTAAAAGCAAGGGTAAGGGTAAGGGTGAGGGTAAGGGTAAGGGTAAGGGTAAGCTTAAGGGTAAAAGCAAGGGTAAGGGTAAGGGTAAGGGTAAGGGTAAGGGTAAGGGTAAGGGTAAGGGTAAGGGTAAGGGTAAGGGTAAGGGTAAGGGTAAGGGTAAGGGTAAGGGTAAGGGTAAGGGTAAGGGTAAGGGTAAGGGTAAGGGTAAGGGTAAGGGTAAGGGTAAGCTTAAGGGTAAAAGCAAGGGTAAGGGTAAGGGTAAGGGTAAGGGTAAGGGTAAGGGTAATGGTAAGGGTAAAGGTAAGGGTAAGCCTAAGGGTAAAAGCAAGGGTAAGGGTAAGGGTAAGGGTAAGGGTAAGGGTAAGGGTAAGGGTAAGGGTAAGGGTAAGGGTAAGGGTAAGGGTAAGCTTAAGGGTAAAAGCAAGGGTAAGGGTAAGGGTAAGGGTAAGGGTAAGGGTAAGCTTAAGGGTAAGGGTAAGGGTAAGGGTAAGGGTAAGCTTAAGGGTAATAGCAAGGGTAAGGGTAAGGGTAAGGGTAAGGGTAAGGGTAAGCTTAAGGGTAAAAGCAAGGGTAAGGGTAAGGGTAAGGGTAAGGGTAAGGGTAAGGGTAAGGGTAAGCTTAAGGGTAAGGGTAAGGGTAAGGGTAAGGGTAAGCTTAAGGGTAAAAGCAAGGGTAAGGGTAAGAGTAAGGGTAAGGGTAAGGGTAAGGGTAAGGGTAAGGGTAAGGGTGAGCTTAAGGGTAAAAGCAAGGGTAAGGGTAAGGGTAAGGGTAAGGGTAAGGGTAAGGGAAAGGGTAAGGGTAAGGGTAAGCTTAAGGGTAAAAGCAAGGGTAAGGGTAAGGGTAAGGGTAAGGGTAAGGGTAAGGGTAAGGGTAAGGGTAAGGGTAAAGGTAAAGGTAAGGGTAAGCCTAAGGGTAAAAGCAAGGGTAAGGGTAAGGGTAAGGGTAAGGGTAAGGGTAAGAGTAAGGGTAAGGGTTAGGGTGAGGGTAAGCTTGAGGGTAAAAGCAAGGGTAAGGGTAAGGGTAAGGGTAAGGGTAAGCCTAAGGGTAAAAGCAAGGGTAAGGGTAAGGGTAAGGGTAAGGGTAAGCTTAAGGGTAAAAGCAAGGGTAAGGGTAAGGGTAAGGGTAAGGGTAAGGGTAAGGGTAAGCTTAAGGGTAAAAGCAAGGGTGAGGGTAAGGGTAAGGGTAAGGGTAAGGGTAAGGGTAAGGGTAAGTGTAAGGGTAAGGGTAAGCTTAAGGGTAAAAGCAAGGGTAAGGGTAAGGGTAAGGGTAAGGGTAAGGGTAAGGGTAAGGGTAAGGGTTAGGGTAAGGGTAAGCTTAAGGGTAAAAGCAAGGGTAAGGGTAAGGGTAAGGGTAAGGGTAAGGGTAAAGGTAAGGGTAAGCCTAAGGGTAAAAGCAAGGGTAAGGGTAAGGGTAAGGGTAAGGGTAAGGGTAAGGGTAAGGGTAAGGGTAAGGGTAAGGGTAAGGGTAAGGGTAAGGGTAAGGGTAAGGGTAAGGGTAAGGGTAAGGGTAAGGGTAAGGGTGAGGGTAAGGGTAAGGGTAAGGGTAAGGGTAAGCTTAAGGGTAAAAGCAAGGGTAAGGGTAAGGGTAAGGGTAAGGGTAAGCCTAAGGGTAAAAGCAAGGGTAAGGGTTAGGGTAAGGGTAAGGGTAAGGGTAAGCTTAAGGGTAAAAGCAAGGGTAAGGGTAAGGGTAAGGGTAAGGGTAAGGGTAAGGGTAAGCTTAAGGGTAAAAGCAAGGGTAAGGGTAAGGGTAAGGGTAAGGGTAAGGGTAAGGGTAGGGGTAAAGGTAAGGGTAAGCCTAAGGGTAAAAGCAAGGGTAAGGGTAAGGGTAAGGGTAAGGGTAAGGGTAAGGGTAAGGGTAAGCTTAAGGGTAAAAGCAAGGGTAAGGGTAAGGGTAAGGGTAAGGGTAAGGGTAAGGGTAAGGGTAAGGGTAAGGGTAAGGGTAAGCTTAAGGGTAAGAGTAAGGGTAAGGGTAAGGGTAAGCTTAAGGGTAAAAGCAAGGGTAAGGGTAAGGGTAAGGGTAAGGGTAAGGGTAAGCTTAAGGGTAAAAGCAAGGGTAAGGGTAAGGGTAAGGGTAAGGGTAAGGGTAAGGGTAAGGGTAAGCTTAAGGGTAAGGGTAAGGGTAAGGGTAAGGGTAAGCTTAAGGGTAAAAGCAAGGGTAAGGGTAAGGGTAAGGGTAAGGGTAAGGGTAAGCTTAAGGGTAAGGGTAAGGGTAAGGGTAAGCTTAAGGGTAAAAGCAAGGGTAAGGTTAAGGGTAAGGGTAAGGGTAAGGGTAAGGGTAAGGGTAAGGGTAAGCTTAAGGGTAAGGGTAAGGGTAAGGGTAAGGGTAAGCTTAAGGGTAAAAGCAAGGGTAAGGGTAAGGGTAAGGGTAAGGGTAAGGGTAAGGGTAAGGGTAAGGGTAAGGGTAAGGGTAAGGGTAAGGGTAAGGGTAAGGGTAAGCTTAAGGGTAAGCTTAAGGGTAAAAGCAAGGGTAAGGGTAAGGGTAAGGGTAAGGGTAAGGGTAAGCTTAAGGGTAAAAGCAAGGGTAAGGGTAAGGGTAAGGGTAAGGGTAAGGGTAAGGGTAAGGGTAAGGGTAAGGGTAAGGGTAAGCTTAAGGGTAAGGGTAAGGGTAAGGGTAAGCTTAAGGGTAAAAGCAAGGGTAAGGGTAAGGGTAAGGGTAAGGGTAAGGGTAAAGGTAAGGGTAAGCCTAAGGGTAAAAGCAAGTGTAAGGGTAAGGGTAAGGGTAAGGGTAAGGGTAAGGGTAAGGGTAAGGGTAAGAGTAAGGGTAAGCTTAAGGGTAAAAGCAAGGGTAAGGGTAAGGGTAAGGGTAAGGGTAAGGGTAAGGGTAAGGGTAAGGTTAAGCTTAAGGGTAAAAGCAAGGGTAAGGGTAAGGGTAAGGGTAAGGGTAAGGGTAAAGGTAAGGGTAAGGGTAAGGGTAAGGGTAAGGGTAAGGGTAAGCTTAAGGGTAAAAGCAAGGGTAAGGGTAAGGGTAAGGGTAAGGGTAAGGGTTAGGGTAAGGGTAAAGGTAAGGGTAAGCCCAAGGGTAAAAGCAAGGGTAAGGGTAAGGGTAAGGGTAAGGGTAAGGGTAAGGGTAAGGGTAAGGGTAAGGGTAAGGGTAAGGGTAAGAGTAAGGGTAAGGGTAAGGGTAAGCTTAAGGGTAAAAGCAAGGGTAAGGGTAAGGGTAAGGGTAAGGGTAAGCCTAAGGGTAAAAGCAAGGGTAAGGGTAAGGTTAAGGGTAAGGGTAAGGGTAAGCTTAAGGGTAAAAGCAAGGGTAAGGGTAAGGGTAAGGGTAAGGGTAAGGGTAAGCTTAAGGGTAAAAGCAAGGGTAAGGGTAAGGGTGAGGGTAAGGGTAAGGGTAAGGGTAAGGGTAAAGGTAAGGGTAAGCCTAAGAGTAAAAGCAAGGGTAAGGGTAAGGGTAAGGGTAAGGGTAAGGTTAAGGGTAAGGGTAAGGGTGAGGGTAAGGGTAAGGGTAAGGGTAAGGGTAAGGGTAAGGGTAAGGGTAAGGGTAAGCTTAAGGGTAAAAGCAAGGGTAAGGGTAAGGGTAAGGGTAAGGGTAAGGGTAAGCTTAAGGGTAAAAGCAAGGGTAAGGGTAAGGGTAAGGGTAAGGGTAAGGGTAAGGGTAAGGGTAAGGGTAAGGGTAAGGGTAAAGGTTAGGGTAAGCCTAAGGGTAAAAGCAAGGGTAAGGGTAAAGGTAAGGGTAAGGGTAAGGGTAAGGGTAAGGGTAAGGGTAAGGGTAAGGGTAAGGGTAAGGGTAAGGGTAAGCTTAAGGGTAAAAGCAAGGGTAAGGGTAAGGGTAAGGGTAAGGGTAAGCCTAAGGGTAAAACAAGGGTAAGGGTAAGGGTAAGGGTAAGGGTAAGGGTAAGCTTAAGGGTAAAAGCAAGGGTAAGGGTAAGGGTAAGGGTGAGGGTAAGGGTAAGCTTAAGGGTTAAAGCAAGGGTAAGGGTAAGGGTAAGGGTAAGGGTAAGGGTAAGGGTAAAGATAAGGGTAAGCCTAAGGGTAAAAGCAAGGGTAAGGGTAAGGGTAAGGGTAAGGGTAAGGGTAAGGGTAAGGGTAAGGGTAAGGGTAAGGGTAAGGGTAAGGGTAAGGGTAAGGGTAAGGGTAAGGGTAAGGGTAAGGGTAAGGGTAAGGGTAAGGGTAAGCTTAAGGGTAAAAGCAAGGGTAAGGGTAAGGGTAAGGGTAAGGGTAAGGGTAAGGGTAAGGGTAAGGGTAAGGGTAAGGGTAAGCTTAAGGGTAAAAGCAAGGGTAAGGGTAAGGGTAAGGGTGAGGGTAAGGGTAAGGGTAAGGGTAAGGGTAAGCTTAAGGGTAAAAGCAAGGGTAAGGGTAAGGGTAAGGGTAAGGGTAAGGGTAAGGGTAAGGGTAAGCTTAAGGGTAAAAGCAAGGGTAAGTGTAAGGGTAAGGGTAAGGGTAAGGGTAAGGGTAAGGGTAAAGGTAAGGGTAAGCCTTAGGGTAAAAGCAAGGGTAAGGGTAAGGGTTAGGTTAAGGGTAAGGGTAAGGGTAAGGGTAAGGGTAAGGGTAAGGGTAAGGGTAAGGGTAAGGGTAAGTGTAAGGGTAAGGGTAAGGGTAAGCTTAAGGGAAAAGCAAGGGTAAGGGTAAGGGTAAGGGTAAGGGTAAGGGTAAGGGTAAGGGTAAGGGTAAGGGTAAGGGTAAGGGTAAGGGTAAGGGTAAGGGTAAGGGTAAGCTTAAGGGTAAGGGTAAGGGTAAGGGTAAAGGTAAGGGTAAGCCTAAGGGTAAAAGCAAGGGTGAGGGTAAGGGTTAGGGTAAGGGTAAGGGTAAGGGTAAGGGTAAGGGTAAGGGTAAGGGTAAGTGTAAGGGTAAGGGTAAGGGTAAGCTTAAGGGTAAAAGCAAGGGTAAGTGTAAGGGTAAGGGTAAGCTTAAGGGTAAAAGCAAGGGTAAGGGTAAGGGTAAGGGTAAGGGTAAGGGTAAGGGTAAGGGTAAGGGTAAGGGTAAGGGTAAGGGTAAGGGTAAGGGTAAGGGTAAGGGTAAGGGTAAGGGTAAGGGTAAGCTTAAGGGTAAGGGTAAGGGTAAGGGTAAGGGTAAGCCTAAGGGTAAAAGCAAGGGTAAGGGTAAGGGTAAGGGTAAGGGTAAGGGTAAGCTTAAGGGTAAAAGCAAGGGTGAGGGTAAGGGTAAGGGTAAGGGTAAGGGTAAGGGTAAGCTTAAGGGTAAAAGCAAGGGTAAGGGTAAGGGTAAGGGTAAGGGTAAGGGTAAGGGTAAGGGTAAGGGTAAGGGTAAAGGTAAGGGTAAGCCTAAGGGTAAAAGCAAGGGTAAGGGTAAGGGTAAGGGTAAGGGTAAGGGTAAGGGTAAGGGTAAGGGTAAGGGTAAGGGTAAGGGTAAACTTAAGGGTAAAAGCAAGGGTAAGGGTAAGGGTAAGGGTAAGGGTAAGGGTAAGGGTAAGGGTAAGGGTAAGGGTAAGGGTAAGGGTAAGGGTAAGGGTAAGCTTAAGGGTAAAAGCAAGGGTGAGGGTAAGGGTAAGGGTAAGGGTAAGGGTAAGGGTAAGGGTAAGCTTAAGGGTAAAAGCAAGGGTAAGGGTAAGGGTAAGGGTAAGGGTAAGGGTAAGGGTAAGGGTAAAGGTAAGGGTAAGCCTAAGGGTAAAAGCAAGGGTAAGGGTAAGGGTAAGGGTAAGGGTAAGGGTAAGGGTAAGCTTAAGGGTAAAAGCAAGGGTAAGGGTAAGGGTAAGGGTAAGGGTAAGCCTAAGGGTAAAACAAGGGTAAGGGTAAGGGTAAGGGTAAGGGTAAGGGTAAGCTTAAGGGTAAAAGCAAGGGTAAGGGTAAGGGTAAGGGTGAGGGTAAGGGTAAGCTTAAGGGTTAAAGCAAGGGTAAGGGTAAGGGTAAGGGTAAGGGTAAGGGTAAGGGTAAAGATAAGGGTAAGCCTAAGGGTAAAAGCAAGGGTAAGGGTAAGGGTAAGGGTAAGGGTAAGGGTAAGGGTAAGGGTAAGGGTAAGGGTAAGGGTAAGGGTAAGGGTAAGGGTAAGGGTAAGGGTAAGGGTAAGGGTAAGGGTAAGGGTAAGGGTAAGGGTAAGGGTAAGGGTAAGGGTATGGGTAAGGGTAAGCTTGAGGGTAAAAGCAAGGGTAAGGGTAAGGGTAAGGGTAAGGGTAAGGGTAAGGGTAAGGGTAAGGGTAAGGGTAAGCTTAAGGGTAAAAGCAAGGGTAAGGGTAAGGGTAAGGGTGAGGGTAAGGGTAAGGGTAAGGGTAAGGGTAAGCTTAAGGGTAAAAGCAAGGGTAAGGGTAAGGGTAAGGGTAAGGGTAAGGGTAAGGGTAAGGGTAAGGGTAAGCTTAAGGGTAAAAGCAAGGGTAAGGGTAAGGGTAAGGGTAAGGGTAAGGGTAAGGGTAAGGGTAAGGGTAAGGGTAAAGGTAAGGGTAAGCCTTAGGGTAAAAGCAAGGGTAAGGGTAAGGGTTAGGTTAAGGGTAAGGGTAAGGGTAAGGGTAAGGGTAAGGGTAAGGGTAAGGGTAAGGGTAAGGGTAAGTGTAAGGGTAAGGGTAAGGGTAAGCTTAAGGGAAAAGCAAGGGTAAGGGTAAGGGTAAGGGTAAGGGTAAGGGTAAGGGTAAGGGTAAGGGTAAGGGTAAGGGTAAGGGTAAGGGTAAGGGTAAGCTTAAGGGTAAGGGTAAGGGTAAGGGTAAAGGTAAGGGTAAGCCTAAGGGTAAAAGCAAGGGTGAGGGTAAGGGTTAGGGTAAGGGTAAGGGTAAGGGTAAGGGTAAGGGTAAGGGTAAGGGTAAGTGTAAGGGTAAGGGTAAGGGTAAGCTTAAGGGTAAAAGCAAGGGTAAGTGTAAGGGTAAGGGTAAGCTTAAGGGTAAAAGCAAGGGTAAGGGTAAGGGTAAGGGTAAGGGTAAGGGTAAGGGTAAGGGTAAGGGTAAGGGTAAGGGTAAGGGTAAGGGTAAGGGTAAGGGTAAGGGTAAGGGTAAGGGTAAGCTTAAGGGTAAGGGTAAGGGTAAGGGTAAGGGTAAGCCTAAGGGTAAAAGCAAGGGTAAGGGTAAGGGTAAGGGTAAGGGTAAGGGTAAGCTTAAGGGTAAAAGCAAGGGTAAGGGTAAGGGTAAGGGTAAGGGTAAGGGTAAGGGTAAGCTTAAGGGTAAAAGCAAGGGTAAGGGTAAGGGTAAGGGTAAGGGTTAGGGTAAGGGTAAGGGTAAGGGTAAGGGTAAGGGTAAAGGTAAGGGTAAGCCTAAGGGTAAAAGCAAGGGTAAGGGTAAGGGTAAGGGTAAGGGTAAGGGTAAGGGTAAGGGTAAGGGTAAGGGTAAGGGTAAGGGTAAGGGTAAAGTTAAGGGTAAAAGCAAGGGTAAGGGTAAGGGTAAGGGTAAGGGTAAGGGTAAGGGTAAGGGTAAGGGTAAGGGTAAGGGTAAGGGTAAGGGTAAGGGTAAGCTTAAGGGTAAAAGCAAGGGTGAGGGTAAGGGTAAGGGTAAGGGTAAGGGTAAGGGTAAGGATAAGGGTAAGGGTAAGGGTAAGGGTAAGCTTAAGGGTAAAAGCAAGGGTAAGGGTAAGGGTAAGGGTAAGGGTAAGGGTAAGGGTAAGGGTAAAGGTAAGGGTAAGCCTAAGGGTAAAAGCAAGGGTAAGGGTAAGGGTAAGGGTAAGGGTAAGGGTAAGGGTAAGGGTAAGGGTAAGCTTAAGGGTAAAAGCAAGGGTAAGGGTAAGGGTAAGGGTAAGGGTAAGGGTAAGGGTAAGGTTAAGGGTAAGGGTAAGGGTAAGGGTAAGCTTAAGGGTAAGGATAAGGGTAAGGGTAAAAGCAAGGGTAAGGGTAAGGGTAAGGGTAAGGGTAAGGGTAAGCTTAAGGGTAAAAGCAAGGGTAAGGGTAAGGGTAAGGGTAAGGGTAAGGGTAAGGGTAAGGGTAAGGGTAAGGGTAAGCTTAAGGGTAAGGGTAAGGGTAAGGGTAAGGGTAAACTTAAGGGTAAAAGCCAGGGTAAGGGTAAGGGTTAGGGTAAGGGTAAGGGTAAGGGTAAGGGTAAGGGTAAGGGTAAGGGTAAGGGTAAGGGTAAGGGTAAGGGTAAGCTTAAGGGTAAAAGCAAGGGTAAGGGTAAGGGTAAGGGTAAGGGTAAGGGTAAGGGTAAGGGTAAGGGTAAGGGTAAGGGTAAGGGTAAGGGTAAAGGTAAGGGTAAGCTTAAGGGTAAAAGCAAGGGTAAGGGTAAGGGTAAGGGTAAGGGTAAGGGTAAGGGTAAGGGTAAGGGTAAGGGTAAAGGTGAGGGTAAGCCTACGGGTAAAAGCAAGGGTAAGGGTAAGGGTAAGGGTAAGAGTAAGAGTAAGGGTAAGGGTAAGGGTAAGGGTAAGCTTAAGGGTAAAAGCAAGGGTAAGGGTAAGGGTAAGGGTAAGGGTAAGCCTAAGGGTAAAAGCAAGGGTAAGGGTAAGGGTAAGGGTAAGGGTAAGGGTAAGCTTAAGGGTAAAAGCAAGGGTAAGGGTAAGGGTAAGGGTAAGGGTAAGGGTAAGGGTAAGGGTAAGCTTAAGGGTAAAAGCAAGGGTGAGGGTAAGGGTAAGGGTAAGGGTAAGGGTAAGGGTAAGGGTAAGGGTAAGCTTAAGGGTAAAAGCAAGGGTAAGGGTAAGGGTAAGGGTAAGGGTAAGGGTAAGGGTAAGGGTAAGGGTAAGGGTAAGGGTAAGGGTGAAGGTAAGGGTAAGGGTAAGGGTGAGGGTAAGGGTAAGGGTAAGGGTAAGGGTAAGGGTAAGGGTAAGGGTAAGGGTAAGCTTAAGGGTGAAAGCAAGGGTAAGGGTAAGGGTAAGGGTAAGCCTAAGGGTAAAAGCAAGGGTAAGGGTAAGGGTAAGGGTAAGGGTAAGGGTAAGCTTAAAGGTAAAAGCAAGGGTAAGGGTAAGGGTAAGGGAAAGGGTAAGGGTAAGGGTAAGCTTAAGGGTAAAAGCAAGGGTAAGGGTAAGGGTAAGGGTAAGGGTAAGGGTAAGGGTAAGGGTAAGGGTAAGGGTAAGGGTAAGGGTAAGGGTAAGGGTAAAGGTAAGGGTAAGCCTAAGGGTAAAAGCAAGGGTAAGGGTAAGGGTAAGGGTAAGGGTAAGGGTAAGGGTAAGGGTAAGGGTAAGGATAAGGGTAAGGGTAAGGGTAAGGGTAAGGGTAAGGGTAACTTAAGCTTTTACCCTTAAGCTTACCCTAAGGGTAAGGGTAAGGGTAAGGGTAAGCTTAAGGGTAAAAGCAAGGGTGAGGTTAAGGGTAAGGGTAAGCCTAAGGGTAAAAGCAAGGGTAAGGGTAAGGGTAAGGGTAAGGGTAAGGGTAAGCTTAAGGGTAAAAGCAAGGGTAAGGGTAAGGGTAAGGGTAAGGGTAAGGGTAAGGGTAAGGGTAAGGGTAAGGGTAAGCTTAAGGGTAAAAGCAAGGGTGAGGGTAAGGGTAAGGGTAAGGGTAAGGGTAAGGGTAAGGGTAAGCTTAAGGGTAAAAGCAAGGGTAAGGGTAAGGGTAAGGGTAAGGGTAAGGGTAAGGGTTAGGGTAAGGGTAAGGGTAAGGGTAAAGGTAAGGGTAAGGGTAAGGGTAAGGGTAAGGGTAAGGGTAAGGGTAAGGGTAAGGGTAAGGGTAAGGGTAAGGGTTAGGGTAAGGGTAAGCTTAAGGGTAAAAGCAAGGGTAAGGGTAAGGGTAAGGGTAAGGGTAAGCCTAAGGGTAAAAGCAAGGGTAAGGGTAAGGGTAAGGGTAAGGGTAAGGGTAAGCTTAAAGGTAAAAGCAAGGGTAAGGGTAAGCGTAAGGGAAAGGGTAAGGGTAAGGGTAAGCTTAAGGGTAAAAGCAAGGGTAAGGGTAAGGGTAAGGGTAAGGGTAAGGGTAAGGGTAAGGGTAAGGGTAAGGGTAAGGGTAAGGGTAAAGGTAAGGGTAAGCCTAAGGGTAAAAGCAAGGGTAAGGGTAAGGGTAAGGGTAAGGGTAAGGGTAAGGGTAAGGGTAAGGGTAAGCTTAAGGGTAAAAGCAAGGTTAAGGGTAAGGGTAAGGGTAAGGGTAAGGGTAAGGGTAAGGGTAAGGGTAAGGGTAAGGGTAAGCTTAAGGGTAAGGGTAAGGGTAAGGGTAAGGGTAAGCTCAAGGGTAAAAGCAAGGGTAAGGGTAAGGGTAAGGGTAAGGGTAAGGGTAAGCTTAAGGGTAAAAGCAAGGGTAAGGGTAAGGGTAAGGGTAAGGGTAAGGGTAAGGGTAAGGGTAAGGGTAAGGGTAAGGGTAAGCTTAAGGGTAAGGGTAAGGGTAAGGGTAAGGGTAAGCTCAAGGGTAAAAGCAAGGGTAAGGGTAAGGGTAAGGGTATGGGTAAGGGTAAGGGTAAGGGTAAGGGTAAGCTTAAGGGTAAGGGTAAGGGTAAGGGTAAGGGTAAGCTTAAGGGTAAAAGCAAGGGTAAGGGTAAGGGTAAGGGTAAGGGTAAGGGTAAGCTTAAGGGTAAGGGTAAGGGTAAGGGTAAGGGTAAGCTTAAGGGTAAAAGCAAGGGTAAGGGTAAGGGTAAGGGTAAGGGTAAGGGTAAGGGTAAGGGTAAGGGTAAGGGTAAGGGTAAGGGTAAGGGTAAGCTTAAGGGTAAGGGTAAGGGTAAGGGTAAGGGTAAGCTTAAGGATAAAAGCAAGGGTAAGGGTAAGGGTAAGGGTAAGGGTAAGGGTAAGCTTAAGGGTAAAAGCAAGGGTAAGGGTAAGGGTAAGGGTAAGGGTAAGGGTAAGGGTAAGGGTAAGGGTAAGGGTAAGGGTAAGCTTAAGGGTAAGGGTAAGGGTAAGGGTAAGGGTAAGCTTAAGGGTAAAAGCAAGGGTAAGGGTAAGGGTAAGGGTAACGGTAAGGGTAAGGGTAAGGGTAAGGGTAAGGGTAAGCTTAAGGGTAAAAGTAAGGGTAAGGGTAAGGGTAAGGGTAAGGGTAAGGGTAAGGGTAAGGGTAAGCTTAAGGGTAAAAGCAAGGGTAAGGGTAAGGGTAAGGGTAAGGGTAAGGGTAAGGGTAAGGGTGAGGGTAAAGGTAAGGGTAAGCCTAAGAGTAAAAGCAAGGGTAAGGGTAAGGGTAAGGGTAAGGGTAAGGGTAAGGGTAAGGGTAAGGGTAAGGGTAAGGGTAAGGGTAAGGGTAAGGGTAAGCTTAAGGGTAAAAGCAAGGGTAAGGGTAAGGGTAAGGGTAAGGGTAAGCCTAAGGGTAAAAGCAAGGGTAAGGGTAAGGGTAAGGGTAAGGGTAAGTGTAAGGGTAAGGGTAAGCTTAAGGGTAAAAGCAAGGGTAAGGGTAAGGGTAAGGGTAAGGCTTACCCTTACCCTTACCCTTACCCTTGCTTTTACCCTTAAGCTTACCCTTACCCTTACCCTTACCCTTACCCTCACCCTTACCCTTACCCTTACCCTTACCCTTACCCTTTCTCTTACCCTCACCCTTACCCTTACCCTTACCTTTACCCTTACCCTTACCCTTACCCTTGCTTTTACCCTTAGGCTTACCCTTACCTTTACCCTTACCCTTACCCTTACCCTTACCCTTGCTTTTACCCTTAAGCTTACCCTTACCCTTACCCTTACCCTTATCCTCACCCTTACCCTTACCCTTACCCTTGCTTTTACCCTTAAGCTTACCCTTACCCTTACCCTTACCCTTACCCTTACCCTTGCTTTTACCCTTAAGCTTACCCTTACCCTTACCCTTTTCCTTACCCTTAAGCTTAACCTTACCCTTACCCTTACCCTTACCCTTACCCTTACCCTTACCCTTACCCTTACCCTTACCCTTACCCTTACCCTTACCCTTGCTTTTACCCTTAAGCTTACCCCTACCCTTACCCTTACCCTTACCCTTACCCTTTCACTTACCCTTACCCTTACCCTTACCCTTGCATTTACTCTTAGGCTTACCCTTACCTTTACCCTTACCCTTACCCTTACCCTTACCCTTACCCTTACCCTTACCCTTACCCTTACCCTTACCCTTACCCTTGCTTTTACCCTTAAGCTTACCCTTACCCTTACCCTTACCCTTACCCTTACCCTTACCCTTACCCTTACCCTTGCTTTTACCCTAAAGCTTACCCTTACCCTTACCCTTCCCCTTACCCTTACCCTTACCCTTACCCTTACCCTTACCCTTACCCTTGCTTTTACCCTTAAGCTTACCCTTACCCTTACCCTTACCCTTACCCTAACCTTTACCCTTACCCTTACCCTTACCCTTACCCTTACCCTTACCCTTACCCTTGCTTTTACCCTTAGGCTTACCCTTACCTTTACCCTTACCCTTACCCTTACCCTTACCCTTACCCTTACCCTTACCCTTACCCTTACCCTTACCCTTACCCTTGCTTTTACCCTTAAGGGTAAGGGTAAGGGTAAGCTTAAGGGTAAAAGCAAGGGTAAGGGTAAGGGTAAGGGTAAGGGTAAGGGTAAGGGTAAGGGTAAGGGTAAGGGTAAGCTTAAGGGTAAAAGCAAGGGTAAGGGTAAGGGTAAGGGTAAGGGTAAGGGTGAGGGTAAGGGTAAGGGTAAGGGTAAGGGTAAGGGTAAGGGTAAGGGTAAGGGTAAGCTAAAGGGTAAAAGCAAGGGTAAGGGTTAGGGTAAGGGTAAGGGTAGAGGTAAGGGTAAGCTTAAGGGTAAAAGCAAGGGTGAGGGTAAGGGTAAGGGTAAGGGTAAGGGTAAGGGTAAGGGTAAGGGTAAGGGTAAGGGTAAAGGTAAGGGTAAGCCTAAGGGTAAAAGCAAGGGTAAGGGTAAGGGTAAGGGTAAGGGTAAGGGTAAGGGTAAGGGTAAGGGTAAGGGTAAGGGTAAGGGTAAGCTTAAGGGTATAAGCAAGGGTAAGGGTAAGGGTAAGGGTGAGGGTAAGGGTAAGGGTAAGGGTAAGGGTAAGGGTAAGGGTAAGGGTAAGCTTAAGGGTAAAAGCAAGGGTAAGGGTAAGGGTAAGGGTAAGGGTAAGGGTAAGGGTAAGGGTAAGCTTAAGGGTAAAAGCAAGGGTAAGGGTAAGGGTAAGGGTAAGCCTTACCCTTACCCTTACCCTTACCCTTACCCTTACCCTTGCTTTTACCCTTAAGCTTATCCTTACCCTTACCCTTTTCCTTACCCTTAAGCTTAACCTTACCCTTACCCTTACCCTTACCCTTACCCTTACCCTTACCCTTACCCTTACCCTTACCCTCACCCTTGCTTTTACCCTTAAGCTTACCCTTACCCTTACCCTTACCCTTACCCTTACCCTTTCACTTACCCTAACCCTTACCCTTACCCTCACCCTTACCCTTGCATTTACTCTTAGGCTTACCCTTACCTTTACCCTTACCCTTACCCTTACCCTTACCCTTACCCTTACCCTTACCCTTACCCTTACCCTTACCCTTGCTTTAACCCTTAAGCTTACCCTTACCCTTACCCTTACCCTTACCCTTACCCTTACCCTTACCCTTACCCTTGCTTTTACCCTAAAGCTTACCCTTACCCTTACCCTTACACTTACCCTTACCCTTACCCTTACCCTTACCCTTACCCTTACCCTTGCTTTTACCCTTAAGCTTACCCTTACCCTTACCCTTACCCTTACCCTTACCCTTACCCTTACCCTTACCCTTACCCTTACCCTTGCTTTTACCCTTAAGCTTACCCTTACCCTTACCCTTACCCTTACCCTAACCTTTACCCTTACCCTTACCCTTACCCTTACCCTTACCCTTACCCTTACCCTTACCCTTACCCTTGCTTTTACCCTTAGGCTTACCCTTACCTTTACCCTTACCCTTACCCTTACCCTTACCCTTACCCTTACCCTTACCCTTACCCTTACCCTTACCCTTACCCTTGCTTTTACCCTTAAGGGTAAGGGTAAGGGTAAGCTTAAGGGTAAAAGCAAGGGTAAGGGTAAGGGTAAGGGTAAGGGTAAGGGTAAGGGTAAGGGTAAGCTTAAGGGTAAAAGCAAGGGTAAGGGTAAGGGTAAGGGTAAGGGTAAGGGTAAGGGTAAGGGTAAGGGTAAGGGTAAGGGTAAGGGTAAGGGTAAGGGTAAGGGTAAGCTAAAGGGTAAAAGCAAGGGTAAGGGTTAGGGTAAGGGTAAGGGTAGAGGTAAGGGTAAGCTTAAGGGTAAAAGCAAGGGTGAGGGTAAGGGTAAGGGTAAGGGTAAGGGTAAGGGTAAGGGTAAGGGTAAGGGTAAGGGTAAGGGTAAGGGTAAGGGTAAGGGTAAAGGTAAGGGTAAGCCTAAGGGTAAAAGCAAGGGTAAGGGTAAGGGTAAGGGTAAGGGTAAGGGTAAGGGTAAGGGTAAGGGTAAGGGTAAGGGTAAGGGTAAGGGTAAGGGTAAGGGTAAGGGTAAGCTTAAGGGTATAAGCAAGGGTAAGGGTAAGGGTAAGGGTGAGGGTAAGGGTAAGGGTAAGGGTAAGGGTAAGGGTAAGCTTAAGGGTAAAAGCAAGGGTAAGGGTAAGGGTAAGAGTAAGGGTAAGGGTAAGCTTAAGGGTAAAAGCAAGGGTAAGGGTAAGGGTAAGGGTAAGGGTAAGGGTAAGGGTAAGGGTAAGGGTAAGGGTAAGGGTAAAGGTAAGGGTAAGCCTAAGGGTAAAAGCAAGGGTAAGGGTAAGGGTAAGGGTAAGGGTAAGGGTAAGGGTAAGGGTAAGGGTAAGGGTAAGGGTAAGGGTAAGGGTAAGGGTAAGGGTAAGGGTAAGGGTAAGGGTAAGGGTAAGGGTAAGGGTAAGGGTAAGGGTAAGGGTAAGGGTAAGTGTAAGGGTGAGCTTAAGGGTAAAAGCAAGGGTAAGGGTAAGGGTAAGGGTAAGGGTAAGCTTAAGGGTAAAAGCAAGGGTAAGGGTAAGGGTAAGGGTAAGGGTAAGGGTAAGGGTAAGGGTAAAGGTAAGGGTAAGCCTAAGGGTAAAAGCAAGGGTAAGGGTAAGGGTAAGGGTAAGGGTAAGGGTAAGGGTAAGGGTAAGGGTAAGGGTAAGGGTAAGGGTAAGGGTAAGGGTAAGGGTAAGGGTAAGGGTAAGCTTAAGGGTAAAAGCAAGGGTAAGGGTAAGGGTAAGGGTAAGGGTAAGCCTAAGGGTAAAAGCAAGGGTAAGGGTAAGGGTAAGGGTAAGGGTAAGGGTAAGGGTAAGGGTAAGGGTAAGGGTAAGCCTAAGGGTAAAAGCAAGGGTAAGGGTAAGGGTAAGGGTAAGGGTAAGGGTAAGCTTAAGGGTAAAAGCAAGGGTAAGGGTAAGGGTAAGGGTAAGGGTAAGGGTAAGGGTAAGGGTAAGGGTAAGGGTAAGCTTAAGGGTAAAAGCAAGGGTAAGGGTAAGGGAAAGGGTAAGAGTAAGGGTAAGGGTAAGGGTAAGGGTAAGGGTAAAGGTAAGGGTAAGCCAAAGGGTAAAAGCAAGGGTATGGGTAAGGGTAAGGGTAAGGGTAAGGGTAAGGGTAAGGGTAAGGGTAAGGGTAAGGGTAAGGGTAAGGGTAAGGGTAAGGGTAAGCTTAAGGGTAAAAGCAAGGGTAAGGGTAAGGGTAAGGGTAAGGGTAAGGGTAAGGGTAAGGGTAAGGGTAAGGGTAAGGGTAAGGGTAAGGGTAAGGGTAAGGGTAAGGGTAAGGGTAAGCTTAAGGGTAAAAGCAAGGGTAAGGGTAAGGGTAAGGGTAAGGGTAAGGGTAAGGGTAAGGGTAAGGGTAAGGGTAAGGGTAAGCTTAAGGGTAAAAGCAAGGGTAAGGGTAAGGGTAAGGGTAAGGGTAAGGGTAAGGGTAAGGGTAAGGGTAAGGGTAAGGGTAAGGGTAAGCTTAAGGGTAAAAGCAAGGGTAAGGGTAAGGGTAAGGGTAAGGGTAAGGGTAAGGGTAAGCCTAAGGGTAAAAGCAAGGGTAAGGGTAAGGGTAAAAGCAAGGGTAAGGGTAAGGGTAAGGGTAAGGGTAAGGGTAAGGGTAAGGGTAAGGGTAAGGGTAAGGGTAAGGGTAAGGGTAAGGGTAAGCTTAAGGGTAAAAGCAAGGGTAAGGGTAAGGGTAAGGGTAAGGGTAAGGGTAAGTGTAAGCTTAAGGGTAAAAGCAAGGGTAAGGGTAAGGGTAAGGGTAAAGGTAAGGGTAAGCCTTAGGGTAAAAGCAAGGGTAAGGGTAAGGGTAAGGGTAAGGGTAAGGGTAAGGGTAAGGGTAATGGTAAGGGTAAGCTTAAGGGTAAAAGCAAGGGTAAGGGTAAGGGTAAGGGTAAGGGTAAGGGTAAGGGTAAGGGTAAGGGTAAGGGTAAGGGTAAGGGTAAGCTTAAGGGTAAAAGCAAGGGTAAGGGAAAGGGTAAGGGTAAGGGTAAGGGTAAGGGTAAGGGTAAGGGTAAGGGTAAGGGTAAGGGTAAGGGTAAGCGTAAGGGTAAGGGTAAGGGTAAGGGTAAGCTTAAGGGTAAAAGCAAGGGTAAGGGTTAGGGTAAGGGTATGGGTAAGGGTAAGGGTAAGCTTGAGGGTAAAAGCAAGGGTAAGGGTAAGGGTAAGGGTAAGGGTAAAGGTAAGGGTAAGCCTAAGGGTAAAAGCAAGGGTAAGGGTAAGGGTAAGGGTAAGGGTAAGGGTAAGGGTAAGGGTAAGGGTAAGCTTAAGGGTATAAGCAAGGGTAAGGGTAAGGGTAAGGGTAAGGGTAAGCTTAAGGGTAAAAGCAAGGGTAAGGGTAAGGGTAAGGGTAAGGGTAAGGGTAAGGGTAAGCTTAAGGGTAAAAGCAAGGGTAAGGGTAAGGGTAAGGGTAAGGGTAAGGGTAAGGGTAAGGGTAAGGGTAAGGGTAAGGGTAAAGGTTAGGGTAAGCCTAAGGGTAAAAGCAAGGGTAAGGGTAAAGGTAAGGGTAAGGGTAAGGGTAAGGGTAAGGGTAAGGGTAAGGGTAAGGGTAAGGGTAAGGGTAAGGGTAAGGGTAAGCTTAAGGGTAAAAGCAAGGGTAAGGGTAAGGGTAAGGGTAAGGGTAAGCCTAAGGGTAAAACAAGGGTAAGGGTAAGGGTAAGGGTAAGGGTAAGGGTAAGCTTAAGGGTAAAAGCTAGGGTAAGGGTAAGGGTAAGGGTGAGGGTAAGGGTAAGCTTAAGGGTTAAAGCAAGGGTAAGGGTAAGGGTAAGGGTAAGGGTAAGGGTAAGGGTAAAGGTAAGGGTAAGCCTAAGGGTAAAAGCAAGGGTAAGGGTATGGGGAGGGTGAGGGTAAGGGTAAGGGTAAGGGTATGGGTAAGGGTAAGGGTAAGCTTAAGGGTAAAAGCAAGGGTAAGGGTAAGGGTAAGAGTAAGGGTAAGGGTAAGCTTAAGGGTAAAAGCAAGGGTAAGGGTAAGGGTAAGGGTAAGGGTAAGGGTAAAGGTAAGGGTAAGGGTAAGGGTAAGGGTAAGGGTAAAGGTAAGGGTAAGCCTAAGGGTAAAAGCAAGGGTAAGGGTAAGGGTAAGGGTAAGGGTAAGGGTAAGGGTAAGGGTAAGGGTAAGGGTAAGGGTAAGGGTAAGGGTAAGGGTAAGGGTAAGGGTAAGGGTAAGGGTAAGGGTAAGGGTAAGGGTAAGGGTAAGGGTAAGTGTAAGGGTAAGCTTAAGGGTAAAAGCAAGGGTAAGGGTAAGGGTAAGGGTAAGGGTAAGCTTAAGGGTAAAAGCAAGGGTAAGGGTAAGGGTAAGGGTAAGGGTAAGGGTAAGGGTAAGGGTAAAGGTAAGGGTAAGCCTAAGGGTAAAAGCAAGGGTAAGGGTAAGGGTAAGGGTAAGGGTAAGGGTAAGGGTAAGGGTAAGGGTAAGGGTAAGGGTAAGGGTAAGGGTAAGGGTAAGGGTAAGGGTAAGCTTAAGGGTAAAAGCAAGGGTAAGGGTAAGGGTAAGGGTAAGCCTAAGGGTAAAAGCAAGGGTAAGGGTAAGGGTAAGGGTAAGGGTAAGGGTAAGGGTAAGGGTAAGCCTAAGGGTAAAAGCAAGGGTAAGGGTAAGGGTAAGGGTAAGGGTAAGGGTAAGCTTAAGGGTAAAAGCAAGGGTAAGGGTAAGGGTAAGGGTAAGGGTAAGCTTAAGGGTAAAAGCAAGGGTAAGGGTAAGGGTAAGGGTAAGGGTAAGGGTAAGGGTAAGGGTAAAGGTAAGGGTAAGCCAAAGGGTAAAAGCAAGGGTATGGGTAAGGGTAAGGGTAAGGGTAAGGGTAAGGGTAAGGGTAAGGGTAAGGGTAAGGGTAAGGGTAAGGGTAAGGGTAAGGGTAAGCTTAAGGGTAAAAGCAAGGGTAAGGGTAAGGGTAAGGGTAAGGGTAAGGGTAAGGGTAAGGGTAAGGGTAAGGGTAAGTGTAAGGGTAAGGGTAAGGGTAAGGGTAAGGGTAAGCTTAAGGGTAAAAGCAAGGGTAAGGGTAAGGGTAAGGGTAAGGGTAAGGGTAAGGGTAAGGGTAAGGGTAAGGGTAAGGGTAAGGGTAAGCTTAAGGGTAAAAGCAAGGGTAAGGGTAAGGGTAAGGGTAAGGGTAAGGGTAAGGGTAAGGGTAAGGGTAAGCTTAAGGGTAAAAGCAAGAGTAAGGGTAAGGGTAAGGGTAAGGGTAAGGGTAAGGGTAAGGGTAAGGGTAAGCCTAAGGGTAAAAGCAAGGGTAAGGGTAAGGGTAAAAGCAAGGGTAAGGGTAAGGGTAAGGGTAAGGGTAAGGGTAAGGGTAAGGGTAAGAGTAAGGGTAAGGGTAAGGGTAAGGGTAAGGGTAAGGGTAAGGGTAAGGGTAAGCTTAAGGGTAAAAGCAAGGGTAAGGGTAAGGGTAAGGGTAAGGGTAAGGGTAAGTGTAAGCTTAAGGGTAAAAGCAAGGGTAAGGGTAAGGGTAAGGGTAAAGGTAAGGGTAAGCCTTAGGGTAAAAGCAAGGGTAAGGGTAAGGGTAAGGGTAAGGGTAAGGGTAAGGGTAAGGGAAAGGGTAAGGGTAAGGGTAAGCTTAAGGGTAAAAGCAAGGGTAAGGGTAAGGGTAAGGGTAAGGGTAAGGGTAAGGGTAAGGGTAAGGGTAAGCTTAAGGCTAAAAGCAAGGGTAAGGGTAAGGGTAAGGGTAAGGGTAAGGGTAAGGGTAAGGGTAAGGGTAAGGGTAAGGGTAAGGGTAAGGGTAAGGGTAAGGGTAAGGGTAAGGGTAAGCTTAAGGGTAAAAGCAAGGGTAAGGGTTAGGGTAAGGGTAAGGGTAAGGGTAAGGGTAAGCTTGAGGGTAAAAGCAAGGGTAAGGGTAAGGGTAAGGGTGAGGGTAAAGGTAAGGGTAAGCCTAAGGGTAAAAGCAAGGGTAAGGGTAAGGGTAAGGGTAAGGGTAAGGGTAAGGGTAAGGGTAAGGGTAAGGGTAAGGGTAAGGGTAAGCTTAAGGGTATAAGCAAGGGTAAGGGTAAGGGTAAGGGTAAGGGTAAGCTTAAGGGTAAAAGCAAGGGTAAGGGTAAGGGTAAGGGTAAGGGTAAGCTTAAGGGTAAAAGCAAGGGTAAGGGTAAGGGTAAGGGTAAGGGTAAGGGTAAGGGTAAGGGTAAGGGTAAGGGTAAAGGTTAGGGTAAGCCTAAGGGTAAAAGCAAGGGTAAGGGTAAAGGTAAGGGTAAGGGTAAGGGTAAGGGTAAGGGTAAGGGTAAGGGTAAGGGTAAGGGTAAGGGTAAGGGTAAGGGTAAGCTTAAGGGTAAAAGCAAGGGTAAGGGTAAGGGTAAGGGTAAGGGTAAGCCTAAGGGTAAAACAAGGGTAAGGGTAAGGGTAAGGCTAAGGGTAAGGGTAAGCTTAAGGGTAAAAGCAAGGGTAAGGTTAAGGGTAAGGGTGAGGGTAAGGGTAAGCTTAAGGGTTAAAGCAAGGGTAAGGGTAAGGGTAAGGGTAAGGGTAAGGGTAAGGGTAAAGGTAAGGGTAAGCCTAAGGGTAAAAGCAAGGGTAAGGGTAAGGGTAAGGGTAAGGGTAAGGGTAAGGGTAAGGGTAAGGGTAAGGGTAAGGGTAAGGGTAAGGGTAAGGGTAAGGGTAAGGGTAAGCTTAAGGGTAAAAGCAAGGGTAAGGGTAAGGGTAAGGGTAAGGGTAAGGGTAAGGGTAAGGGTAAGGGTAAGGGTAAGGGTAAGGGTAAGCTTTAGGGTAAAAGCAAGGGTAAGGGTAAGGGTAAGGGTGAGGGTAAGGGTAAGGGTAAGGGTAAGGGTAAGCTTAAGGGTAAAAGCAAGGGTAAGGGTAAGGGTAAGGGTAAGGGTAAGGGTAAGGGTAAGGGTAAGGGTAAGGGTAAGCTTAAGGGTAAAAGCAAGGGTAAGTGTAAGGGTAAGGGTAAGGGTAAGGGTAAGGGTAAGGGTAAGGGTAAAGGTAAGGGTAAGCCTAAGGGTAAAAGCAAGGGTAAGGGTTAGGGTTAGGGTAAGGGTAAGGGTAAGGGTAAGGGTAAGGGTAAGGGTAAGGGTAAGGGTAAGTGTAAGGGTAAGTGTAAGGGTAAGCTTAAGGGTAAAAGCAAGGGTAAGGGTAAGGGTAAGGGTAAGGGTAAGGGTAAGGGTAAGGGTAAGGGTAAGGGTAAGCTTAAGGGTAAGGGTAAGGGTAAGGGTAAAGGTAAGGGTAAGCCTAAGGGTAAAAGCAAGGGTAAGGGTAAGGGTTAGGGTAAGGGTAAGGGTAAGGGTAAGGGTAAGGGTAAGGGTAAGTGTAAGGGTAAGGGTAAGGGTAAGCTTAAGGGTAAAAGCAAGGGTAAGGGTAAGGGTAAGGGTAAGGGTAAGGGTAAGGGTAAGGGTAAGGGTAAGGGTAAGGGTAAGGGTAAGGGTAAGGGTAAGCTTAAGGGTAAGGGTAAGGGTAAGGGTAAGGGTAAGCCTAAGGGTAAAAGCAAGGGTAAGGGTAAGGGTAAGGGTAAGGGTAAGGGTAAGGGTAAGCTTAAGGGTAAAAGCAAGGGTAAGGGTAAGGGTAAGGGTAAGGGTAAGGGTAAGGGTAAGCTTAAGGGTAAAAGCAAGGGTAAGGGTAAGGGTAAGGGTAAGGGTAAGGGTTAGGGTGAGGGTAAAGGTAAGGGTAAGCCTAAGGGTAAAAGCAAGGGTAAGGGTAAGGGTAAGGGTAAGGGTAAGGGTAAGGGTAAGGGTAAGGGTAAGGGTAAGGGTAAGGGTAAGGGTAAGGGTAAGGGTAAGCTTAAGGGTAAAAGCAAGGGTAAGGGTAAGGGTAAGGGTAAGGGTAAGGGTAAGGGTAAGGGTAAGGGTAAGGGTAAGGGAAAGGGTAAGGGTAAGGGTAAGGGTAAGGGTAAGGGTAAGGGTAAGGGTAAGGGTAAGGGTAAGGGTAAGCTTAAGGGTAAAAGCAAGGGTGAGGGTAAGGGTAAGGGTAAGGGTAAGGGTAAGGGTAAGGGTAAGGGTAAGGGTAAGGGTAAGGGTAAGGGTAAGGGTAAGCTTAAGGGTAAAAGCAAGGGTAAGGGTAAGGGTAAGGGTAAGGGTAAGGGTAAGGGTAAGGGTAAGGGTAAACGTAAAGGTAAGGGTAAGCCTAAGGGTAAAAGCAAGGGTAAGGGTAAGGGTAAGGGTAAGGGTAAGGGTAAGGGTAAGCTTAAGGGTAAAAGCAAGGGTAAGGGTAATGGTAAGGGTAAGGGTAAGGGTAAGGGTAAGGGTAAGGGTAAGGGTAAGGGTAAGCTTAAGGGAAAGGATAAGGGTAAGGGTAAAAGCAAGGGTAAGGGTAAGGGTAAGGGTAAGGGTAAGGGTAAGCTTAAGGGTAAAAGCAAGGGTAAGGGTAAGGGTAAGGGTAAGGGTAAGGGTAAGGGTAAGGGTAAGCTTAAGGGTAAGGGTAAGGGTAAGGGTAAGGGTAAGCTTAAGGGTAAAAGCAAGGGTAAGGGTAAGGGTAAGGGTAAGGGTAAGGGTAAGGGTAAGGGTAAGGGTAAGGGTAAGGGTAAGGGTAAGGGTAAGGGTAAGGGTATTAAGGGTAAAAGCAAGGGTAAGGGTAAGGGTAAGGGTAAGGGTAAGGGTAAGGGTAAGGGTAAGGGTAAGGGTAAGGGTAAGGGTAAGCTTAAGGGTAAAAGCAAGGGTAAGGGTAAGGGTAAGGGTAAGGGTAAGGGTAAGGGTAATGGTAAGGGTAAGGGTAAAGGTAAGGGTAAGCCTAAGGGTAAAAGCAAGGGTAAGGGTAAGGGTAAGGGTAAGGGTAAGGGTAAGAGTAAGGTTAAGGGTGAGGGTAAGGGTAAGCTTAAGGGTAAAAGCAAGGGTAAGGGTAAGGGTAAGGGTAAGGGTAGGCCTAAGGGTAAAAGCAAGGGTAAGGGTAAGGGTAAGGGTAAGGGTAAGGGTAAGCTTAAGGGTAAAAGCAAGGGTAAGGGTAAGGGTAGGGGTAAGGGTAAGGGTGAGGGTAAGGGTAAGCTTAAGGGTAAAAGCAAGGGTGAGGGTAAGGGTAAGGGTAAGGGTAAGGGTAAGGGTAAGCTTAAGGGTAAAAGCAAGGGTAAGGGTAAGGGTAAGGGTAAGGGTAAGGGTAAGGGTAAGGGTAAGGGTAAGGGTAAGGGTAAGGGTAAGGGAAAAGGTAAGGGTAAGGGTAAGGGTAAGGGTAAGGGTAAGGGTAAGGGTAAGGTTAAGGGTAAGGGTAAGGGTAAGGGTAAGGGTAAGGGTAAGGGTAAGCTTAAGGGTAAAAGCAAGGGTAAGGGTAAGGGTAAGGGTAAGGGTAAGCTTAAGGGTAAAAGCAAGGGTAAGGGTAAGGGTAAGGGTAAGGGTAAGGGTAAGCTTAAAGGTAAAAGCAAGGGTAAGGGTGAGGGTAAGGGAAAGGGTAAGGGTAAGGGTAAGCTTAAGGGTAAAAGCAAGGGTAAGGGTAAGGGTAAGGGTAAGGGTAAGGGTAAGGGTAAGGGTAAGGGTAAAGGTAAGGGTAAGCCTAAGGGTAAAAGCAAGGGTAAGGGTAAGGGTAAGTGTAAGGGTAAGGGTAAGGGTAAGGGTAAGGGTAAGGGTAAGGGTAAGGGTAAGCTTAAGGGTAAAAGCAAGGGTAAGGGTAAGGGTAAGGGTGAGGGTGAGGGTAAGGGTAAGGGTAAGCTTAAGGGTAAGGGTAAGGGTAAGGGTAAGGCTAAGCTCAAGGGTAAAAGCAAGGGTAAGGGTAAGGGTAAGGGTAAGGGTAAGGGTAAGCTTAAGGGTAAAAGCAAGGGTAAGGGTAAGGGTAAGGGTAAGGGTAAGGGTAAGGGTAAGGGTAAGGGTAAGGGTAAGGGTAAGGGTAAGGGTAAGGGTAAGCTTAAGGGTAAGGGTAAGGGTAAGGGTAAGGGTAAGCTTAAGGGTAAAAGCAAGGGTAAGGGTAAGGGTAAGGGTAAGGGTAAGGGTAAGCTTAAGGGTAAGGGTAAGGGTAAGGGTAAGGGTAAGCTTAAGGGTAAAAGCAAGGGTAAGGGTAAGGGTAAGGGTAAGGGTAAGGGTAAGGGTAAGGGTAAGGGAAAGGGTAAGGGTAAGGGTAAGGGTAAGCTTAAGGGTAAGGGTAAGGGTAAGGGTAAGGGTAAGCTTAAGGGTAAAAGCAAGGGTAAGGGTAAGGGTAAGGGTAAGGGTAAGGGTAAGCTTAAGGGTAAAAGCAAGGGTAAGGGTAAGGGTAAGGGTAAGGGTAAGGGTAAGGGTAAGGGTAAGCTTAAGGGTAAGGGTAAGGGTAAGGGTAAGGGTAAGCTTAAGGGTAAAAGCAAGGGTAAGGGTAAGGGTAAGGGTAAGGGTAAGGGTAAGGGTAAGGGTAAGGGTAAGGGTAAGGGTAAGGGTAAGGGTAAGCTTAAGGGTAAAAGTAAGGGTAAGGGTAAGGGTAAGGGTAAGGGTAAGGGTAAGGGTAAGGGTAAGGGTAAGGGTAAGGGTAAGCTTAAGGGTAAAAGCAAGGGTAAGGGTATGGGTAAGGGTAAGGGTAAGGGTAAGGGTAAGGGTAAGGGTAAGGGTAAAGGTAAGGGTAAGCCTAAGGGTAAAAGCAAGGGTAAGTGTAAGGGTAAGGGTAAGGGTAAGGGTAAGGGTAAGGGTAAGGGTAAGGGTAAGGGTAAGGGTAAGGGTAAGGGTAAGGGTAAGGGTAAGGGTAAGGGTAAGGGTAAGGGTAAGCTTAAGGGTAAAAGCAAGGGTAAGGGTAAGGGTAAGGGTAAGGGTAAGCCTAAGGGTAAAAGCAAGGAAAAAAGTAAGGGTAAGGGTAAGGGCAAGGGTAAGGGTAAGGGTAAGCTTAAGGGTAAATGCAAGGGTAAGGGTGAGGGTAAGGGTAAGGCTTACCCTTACCCTTACCCTTACCCTTGCTTTTACCCTTTAGCTTACCCTTACCCTTACCCTTACCCTCACCCTTACCCTTACCCTTACCCTTACCCTTACCCTTTCCCTTACCCTTACCCTTACCCTTACCCTTACCCTTACCTTTACCCTTACCCTTACCTTTACCCTTGCTTTTACCCTTAGGCTTACCCTTACCTTTACCCTTACCCTTACCCTTACCCTTACCCTTGCTTCTACCCTTAAGCTTACCCTTCCCCTTACCCTTACCCTCACCCTTACCCTTACCCTTACCCTTGCTTTTACCCTTAAGCTTACCCTTACCCTTACCCTTACCCTTACCCTTACCCTTGCTTTTACCCTTAAGCTTACCCTTACCCTTACCCTTTTCCTTACCCTTAAGCTTAACCTTACCCTTACCCTTACCCTTACCCTTACCCTTACCCTTACCCTTACCCTTACCCTTACCCTTGCTTTTACCCTTAAGCTTACCCTTACCCTTACCCTTACCCTTACCCTTACCCTTACACTTACCCTTACCCTTACCCTTACCCTTACCCTTACCCTTGCATTTACCCTTAGGCTTACCCTCACCTTTACCCTTACCCTTACCCTTACCCTTTCCCTTACCCTTACCCTTACCCTTACCCTTACCCTCACCCTTGCTTTTACCCTTAAGCTTACCCTTACCCTTACCCTTACACTAACCCTTACCCTTACCCTTGCTTTTACCCTAAAGCTTACCCTTACCCTTACCCTTACCCTTACCCTTACCCTTACCCTTACCCTTACCCTTACCCTTACCCTTACCCTTACCCTTGCTTTTACCCTTAAGCTTACCCTTACCCTTACCCTTACCCTTACCCTTACCCTTACCCTTACCCTTACCCTTGCTTTTACCCTTAAGCTTACCCTTACCCTTACCCTTACCCTTACCCTTACCCTTACCCTTACCCTTACCCTTACCCTTACCCTTACCCTTACCCTTACCCTTACCCTTACCCTTACCCTTGCTTTTACCCTTAGGCTTACCCTTACCTTTACCCTTACCCTTACCCTTACCCTTACCCTTACCCTTGCTTTTACCCTTAAGCTTACCCTTACCCTTACCCTTACCCTTACCCTTAACCTTACCCTTACCCTTACCCTTACCCTTACCCTTACCCTTGCTTTTACCCTTAGGCTTACCCTTACCTTTACCCTTACCCTTACCCTTATCCTTACCCTTACCCTTACCCTTACCCTTACCCTTACCCTTGCTTTTACCCTTAAGCTTACCCTTACCCTTACCCTTTCCCTTACCCTTACCCTTACCCTTGCTTTTACCTTTAAGCTTACCCTTACCCTTACCCTTACCCTTACCCTTACCCTTGCTTTTACCCTTAGGCTTACCCTTACCCTTACCCTTACCCTTACCCTTGCTTTTACCCTTAAGCTTACCCTTACCCTTACCCTTACCCTTACCCTTACCCTTACCCTTACCCTTACCCTTACCCTTACCCTTACCCTTACCCTTACCATTACCCTTACCTTTACCCTTACCCTTACCCTTACCCTTACCCTTACCCTTACCCTTACCCTTACCCTTGCTTTTACCCTTAAGCTTACCCTTACCCTTACCCTTACCCTTACCCTTACCCTTACCCTTACCCCCACCCTTGCTTTTACCCTTAAGCTTACACTTACCCTTACCCTTACCCTTTCCCTTACCCTTACCCTTACCCTTGCTTTTACCCTTAAGCTTACCCTTACCCTTACCCTTACCCTTACCCTTACCCTTACCCTTGCTTTTACCCTTAGGCTTACCCTTACCCTTACCCTTACCCTTACCCTTGCTTTTACCCTTAAGCTTACCCTTACCCTTACCCTTACCCTTACTCTTACCCTTACCCTTACCCTTACCCTTACCCTTACCCTTGCTTTTACCCTTAGGCTTACCCTTACCTTTACCCTTACCCTTACCCTTACCCTTACCCTTACCCTTACCCTTACCCTTACCCTTGCTTTTACCCTTAAGCTTACCCTTACCCTTACCCTTACCCTTACCCTTACCCTTACCCTTACCCTTACCCTTACCCTTACCCTTGCTTTTACCCTTAAGCTTACCCTTACCCTTACCCTTACCCTTACCCTTACCCTTACCCTTACCCTTACCCTTACCCTTACCCTTACCCTTACCCTTACCCTTACCCTTACCCTTACCCTTACCCTTGCTTTTACCCTTAAGCTTACCCTTACCCTTACCCTTACACTTACCCTTACCCTTGCTTTTACCCTTACCCTTATCCTTACCCTTAAGCTTACCCTTACCCTTACCCTTACCCTTACCCTTACCCTTACCCTTACCCTTACCCTTACCCTTACCCTTACCCTTGCTTTTACCCTTAAGCTTACCCTTACCCTTACCCTCACCCTTACCCTTACCCTTGCTTTTACCCTTAGGCTTACCCTTACCTTTACCCTTACCCTTACCCTTACCCTTACCCTTACCCTTACCCTTACCCTTACCCTTGCTTTTACCCTTAAGCTTACCCTTACCCTTACCCTTACCCTTACCCTTACCCTTACCCTTACCCTTACCCTTACCCTTACCCTCACCCTTGCTTTTACCCTTAAGCTTACCCTTACCCTTACCCTCACCCTTACCCTTACCCTTACCCTTACCCTTACCCTTACCCTTACCCTTACTCTTACCCTTACCCTTACCCTTAACCTTACCCTTACCCTTACCCTTACCCTTACCCTTGCTTTTACCCTTAAGCTTACCCTTACCCTTACCCTTACCCTTACCCTTACCCTTACCCTTACCCTTACCCTTACCCTTACCCTTGCTTTTACCCTTAGGCTTACCCTTACCTTTACCCTTACCCTTACCCTTACCCTTACCCTTACCCTTACCCTTGCTTTTACCCTTAAGCTTACCCTTACCCTTACCCTTACCCTTACCCTTGCTTTTACCCTTAGGCTTACCCTTACCCTTACCCTTACCCTTACCCTTAAGCTTACCCTTACCCTTACCCTTACCCTTACCCTTACCCTTACCCTTACCCTTACCCTTACCCTTACCCTTACCCTTACCCTTACCCTTACCCTTACCCTTGCTTTTACCCTTAAGCTTACCCTTACCCTTACCCTTACACTTACCCTTACCCTTACCCTTACCCTTACCCTTACCCTTACCCTAACCCTTACCCTTATCCTTGCTTTTACCCTAAGGCTTACCCTTACCTTTACCCTTACCCTTACCCTTACCCTTAAGCCTACCCTTACCCTTACCCTTACCCTTACCCTTACCCTTACCCTTACCCTTGCTTTTACCCTTAAGATCACCCTTACCCTTACCCTTACACTTACCCTTACCCTTACCCTTACCCTTACCCTTACCCTTACCCTTACCCTTACCCTAACCCTTACCCTTACCCTTGCTTTTACCCTTAGGCTTACCCTTACCTTTACCCTTACCCTCACCCTTACCCTTACCCTTACCCTTACCCTTACCCTTGCTTTTACCCTTAAGCTTACCCTTACCCTTACCCTTACCCTTACCCTTACCCTTACCCTTACCCTTACCCTTACCCTTACCCTTGCTTTTACCCTTAAGCTTACCCTTACCCTTACCCTTACCCTTACCCTCACCCTTACCCTTACCCTTACCCTTGCTTTTACCCTTGAGCTTACCCTTACCCTTACCCTTACCTTTACCCTTACCCTTACCCTTACCCTTACCCTTACCCTTGTTTTACCCTTAGGCTTACCCTTACCCTTACCCTTACCCTTACCCTTGCTTTTACCCTTAAGCTTACCCTTACCCTTACCCTTACCCTTACCCTTACCCTTACCCTTACCCTTACCCTTACCCTTACCTTTACCCTTACCCTTGCTTTTACCCTTAGGCTTACCCTAACCTTTACCCTTACCCTTACCCTTACCCTTACCCTTACCCTTACCCTTACCCTTACCCTTACCCTTACCCTTACCCTTGCTTTTACCCTTAAGCTTACCCTTACCCTTACCCTTACCCTTACCCTTTCCCTTACCCTTACCCTTGCTTTTACCCTTAAGCTTACCCTTACCCTTACCCTTACCCTCACGCTTACCCTTACCCTTACCCTTGCTTATACCCTTAAGCTTACCCTTACCCTTACCCTTACCCTTACCCTTACCCTTACCCTTACCCTTACCCTTACCCTTACCCTTACCATTACCCTTACCCTTGCTTTTACCCTTAGGCTTACCCTTACCTTTACCCTTACCCTTACCCTTACCCTTACCCTTGCTTTTACCCTCAAGCTTACCCTTACCCTTACCCTTACCCTTACCCTAACCCTTACCCTTGCTTTTACCCTTAAGCTTACCCTTACCCTTACCCTTACCCTTACCCTTACCCTTACCCTTACCCTTACCCTTACCCTTACCCTTACCCTTACCCTTACCCTTGCTTTTACCCTTAAGCTTACCCTTACCCTTACCCTTACCCTTACCCTTAGCCTTACCCTTACCCTTACCCTTACCCTAACCCTTGCTTTTACCCTTACCCTTGCTTTTACCCTAAGGCTTACCCTTACCTTTACCCTTACCCTTACCCTTACCCTTGCTTTTACCCTTAAGCTTACACTTACCCTTACCCTTACCCTTACCCTTACCCTTACCCTTGCTTTTACCCTTAAGCTTAAACTTACCCTTACCCTTACCCTTACCCTTACCCTTACCCTTACCCTTACCCTTACCCTTACCCTTGCTTTTACCCTTACCCTTACCCTTGCTTTTATCCTTAGGCTTACCCTTACCCTTACCCTTACCCTTACCCTTACCCTTACCCTTACCCTTGCTTTTACCCTTAAGCTTACCCTTACCCTTACCCTTACCCTTACCCTTACCCTTACCCTTACCCTTACCCTTGCTTTTACCCTTAAGCTTACCCTTACCCTTACCCTTACCCTTACCCTTACCCTAACCCTTACCCTTACCCTTACCCTCACCCTTACCCTTACCCTTACCCTTACCCTTACCCTTACCCTTACCCTTGCTTTTACCCTTAAGCTTACCCTTACCCTTACCCTTACCCTTACCCTTACCCTTACCCTTACCCTTACCCTTACCCTTACCCTTACCCTTGCTTTTACCCTTAAGCTTACCCTTACCCTTACCCTTACCCTTACCCTTACCCTTACCCTTACCCTTACCCTTACCCTTACCCATACCCTTGCTTTTACCCTTAGGCTTACCCTTACCTTTACCCTTACCCTTACCATTACCCTTACCCTTACCCTTACCCTTACCCTTGCTTTTACACTTAAGCTTACCCTTACCCTTACCCTTACCCTTACCCTTACCCCTACCCTTACCCTTACCCTTGCTTTTACCCTTAAGCTTACCCTTACCCTTACCCTTACCCTTACCCTTACCCTTGCTTTTACCCTTAGGCTTACCCTTACCCTTACCCTTACCCTTACCCTTACCCTTACCCTTATCCTTACCCTTACCCTTACCCTTACCCTTACCCTTACCCTTACCCTTACCCTCACCTTTGCTTTTACCCTTAAGCTTACCCTTACCCTTACCCTTACCCTTACCCTCACCCTTACCCTTACCCTTACCCTTACCCTTACCCTTACCCTTACCCTTACCCTTGCTTTTACCCTTAGGCTTACCCTTGCCTTTACCCTTACCCTTACCCTTACCCTTACCCTTACCCTTACCCTTACCCTTACCCTTACCCTTACCCTTGCTTTTACCCTTAAGCTTACCCTTACCCTTACCCTTACCCTTACCCTTGCTTTTACCCTTAAGCTTACCCTTACCCTTACCCTTACCCTTACCCTTACCCTTACCCTTACCCTTACCCTTGCTTTTACCCTTAAGCTTACCCTTACCCTTACCCTTACCCTTACCCTTACCCTTACCCTTACCCTTACCCTTACCCTTGCTTTTACCCTTAAGCTTACCCTTACCCTTACCCTTACCCTTACCCTTACCCTTACCCTTACCCTTACCCTTACCCTTACCCTTACCCTTACCCTTACCCTTACCCTTACCCTCACCCTTGCTTTTACCCTTAAGCTTACCCTTACCCTTACCCTTACCCTTACCCTTACCCTTACCCTTACCCTTACCCTTACCCTTACCCTTACCCTTACCCTTACCCTTGCTTTTACCCTTAGGCTTACCCTTACCTTTACCCTTACCCTTACCCTTACCCTTACCCTTACCCTTACCCTTACCCTTACCCTTACTTTTACCCTTAAGCTTACCCTTACCCTTACCCTTACCCTTACCCTTACCCTTACCCTTGCTTTTACCCTTAAGCTTACCCTTACCCTTACCCTTACCCTTACCCTTGCTTTTACCCTTAGGCTTACCCTTACCCTTACCCTTACCCTTACCCTTGCTTTTACCCTTAAGCTTACCCTTACACTTACCCTTACCCTTACCCTTACCCTTACCCTTACCCTTATCCTTACCCTTACCCTTACCCTTACCCTTGCTTTTACCCTTAGGCTTACCCTTACCCTTACCCTTACCCTTACCCTTGCTTTTACCCTTAAGCTTACCCTTACCCTTACCCTTACCCTTACCCTTGCTTTTACCCTTAAGCTTACCCTTACACTTACCCTTACCCTTACCCTTACCCTTACCCTTACCCTTATCCTTACCCTTACCCTTACCCTTACCCTTGCTTTTACCCTTAAGCTTACCCTTACCCTTACCCTTACCCTTACCCTTACCCTTGCTTTTACCCTTAGGCTTACCCTTACCTTTACCCTTACCCTTACCCTTACCCTTACCCTTACCCTTACCCTTACCCTTACCCTTACCCTTGCTTTTACCCTTAAGCTTACCCTTACCCTTACCCTTACCCTTACCCTTACCCTTACCCTTACCCTTACCCTTACCCTCACCCTTGCTTTTACCCTTAAGCTTACCCTTACCCTTACCCTTACCCTTACCCTTACCCTTACCCTTACCCTTACCCTTACCCTTACCCTTACTCTTACCCTTACCCTTACCCTTAACCTTACCCTTACCCTTACCCTTACCCTTACCCTTGCTTTTACCCTTAAGCTTACCCTTACCCTTACCCTTACCCTTACCCTTACCCTTACCCTTACCCTTACCCTTACCCTTACCCTTACCCTTACCCATACCCTTACCCTTACCCTTGCTTTTACCCTTAGGCTTACCCTTACCTTTACCCTTACCCTTACCCTTACCCTTACCTTTACCCTTACCCTTGCTTTTACCCTTAAGCTTACCCTTACCCTTACCCTTACCCTTACCCTTGCTTTTACCCTTAGGCTTACCCTTACCCTTACCCTTACCCTTACCCTTAAGCTTACCCTTACCCTTACCCTTACCCTTACCCTTACCCTTACCCTTACCCTTACCCTTACCCTTACCCTTACCCTTGCTTTTACCCTTAAGCTTACCCTTACCCTTACCCTTACACTTACCCTTACCCTTACCCTTACCCTTACCCTTACCCTTACCCTAACCCTTACCCTTACCCTTGCTTTTACCCTAAGGCTTACCCTTACCTTTACCCTTACCCTTACCCTTACCCTTAAGCCTACCCTTACCCTTACCCTTACCCTTACCCTTACCCTTACCCTTACCCTTACCCTTACCCTTACCCTTACCCTTACCCTTACCCTTACCCTTACCCTTGCTTTTACCCTTAAGCTTACCCTTACCCTTACCCTTACCCTTACCCTTACCCTTACCCTTACCCTTACCCTTACCCTTACCCTTACCCTTACCCTTACCCTTACCCTTGCTTTTACCCTTAGGCTTACCCTTACCTTTACCCTTACCCTTACCCTTACCCTTACCCTTACCCTTGCTTTTACCCTTAAGCTTACCCTTACCCTTACCCTTACCCTTACCCTTAACCTTACCCTTACCCTTACCCTTACCCTTACCCTTACCCTTGCTTTTACCCTTAGGCTTACCCTTACCTTTACCCTTACCCTTACCCTTATCCTTACCCTTACCCTTACCCTTACCCTTACCCTTACCCTTACCCTTGCTTTTACCCTTAAGCTTACCCTTACCCTTACCCTTTCCCTTACCCTTACCCTTACCCTTGCTTTTACCTTTAAGCTTACCCTTACCCTTACCCTTACCCTTACCCTTACCCTTGCTTTTACCCTTAGGCTTACCCTTAGCCTTACCCTTACCCTTACCCTTGCTTTTACCCTTAAGCTTACCCTTACCCTTACCCTTACCCTTACCCCTACCCTTACCCTTACCCTTACCCTTACCCTTACCCTTACCCTTACCATTACCCTTACCTTTACCCTTACCCTTACCCTTACCCTTACCCTTACCCTTACCCTTACCCTTACCCTTGCTTTTACCCTTAAGCTTACCCTTACCCTTACCCTTACCCTTACCCTTACCCTTACCCTTACCCCCACCCTTGCTTTTACCCTTAAGCTTACACTTACCCTTACCCTTACCCTTTCCCTTACCCTTACCCTTACCCTTACCCTTGCTTTTACCCTTAAGCTTACCCTTACCCTTACCCTTACCCTTACCCTTACCCTTACCCTTGCTTTTACCCTTAGGCTTACCCTTACCCTTACCCTTACCCTTACCCTTGCTTTTACCCTTAAGCTTACCCTTACCCTTACCCTTACCCTTACTCTTACCCTTACCCTTACCCTTACCCTTACCCTTACCCTTGCTTTTACCCTTAGGCTTACCCTTACCTTTACCCTTACCCTTACCCTTACCCTTACCCTTACCCTTACCCTTACCCTTACCCTTGCTTTTACCCTTAAGCTTACCCTTACCCTTACCCTTACCCTTACCCTTACCCTTACCCTTACCCTTACCCTTACCCTTACCCTTGCTTTTACCCTTAAGCTTACCCTTACCCTTACCCTTACCCTTACCCTTACCCTTACCCTTACCCTTACCCTTACCCTTACCCTTACCCTTACCCTTACCCTTACCCTTACCCTTACCCTTACCCTTGCTTTTACCCTTAAGCTTACCCTTACCCTTACCCTTACACTTACCCTTACCCTTGCTTTTACCCTTACCCTTATCCTTACCCTTAAGCTTACCCTTACCCTTACCCTTACCCTTACCCTTACCCTTACCCTTACCCTTACCCTTACCCTTACCCTTACCCTTACCCTTGCTTTTACCCTTAAGCTTACCCTTACCCTTACCCTTACCCTTACCCTTACCCTTGCTTTTACCCTTAGGCTTACCCTTACCTTTACCCTTACCCTTACCCTTACCCTTACCCTTACCCTTACCCTTACCCTTACCCTTGCTTTTACCCTTAAGCTTACCCTTACCCTTACCCTTACCCTTACCCTTACCCTTACCCTTACCCTTACCCTTACCCTTACCCTCACCCTTGCTTTTACCCTTAAGCTTACCCTTACCCTTACCCTCACCCTTACCCTTACCCTTACCCTTACCCTTACCCTTACCCTTACCCTTACTCTTACCCTTACCCTTACCCTTAACCTTACCCTTACCCTTACCCTTACCCTTACCCTTGCTTTTACCCTTAAGCTTACCCTTACCCTTACCCTTACCCTTACCCTTACCCTTACCCTTACCCTTACCCTTACCCTTACCCTTACCCTTACCCTTGCTTTTACCCTTAGGCTTACCCTTACCTTTACCCTTACCCTTACCCTTACCCTTACCCTTACCCTTACCCTTGCTTTTACCCTTAAGCTTACCCTTACCCTTACCCTTACCCTTACCCTTGCTTTTACCCTTAGGCTTACCCTTACCCTTACCCTTACCCTTACCCTTAAGCTTACCCTTACCCTTACCCTTACCCTTACCCTTACCCTTACCCTTACCCTTACCCTTACCCTTACCCTTACCCTTACCCTTGCTTTTACCCTTAAGCTTACCCTTACCCTTACCCTTACACTTACCCTTACCCTTACCCTTACCCTTACCCTTACCCTTACCCTAACCCTTACCCTTACCCTTGCTTTTACCCTAAGGCTTACCCTTACCTTTACCCTTACCCTTACCCTTACCCTTAAGCCTACCCTTACCCTTACCCTTACCCTTACCCTTACCCTTACCCTTGCTTTTACCCTTAAGCTCACCCTTACCCTTACCCTTACACTTACCCTTACCCTTACCCTTACCCTTACCCTTACCCTTACCCTTACCCTTACCCTAACCCTTACCCTTACCCTTGCTTTTACCCTTAGGCTTACCCTTACCTTTACCCTTACCCTCACCCTTACCCTTACCCTTACCCTTACCCTTACCCTTGCTTTTACCCTTAAGCTTACCCTTACCCTTACCCTTACCCTTACCCTTACCCTTACCCTTACCCTTACCCTTACCCTTACCCTTACCCTTGCTTTTACCCTTAAGCTTACCCTTACCCTTACCCTTACCCTTACCCTCACCCTTACCCTTACCCTTACCCTTGCTTTTACCCTTAAGCTTACCCTTACCCTTACCCTTACCCTTACCCTTACCCTTACCCTTACCCTTACCCTTACCCTTGTTTTACCCTTAGGCTTACCCTTACCCTTACCCTTACCCTTACCCTTGCTTTTACCCTTAAGCTTACCCTTACCCTTACCCTTACCCTTACCCTTACCCTTACCCTTACCCTTACCCTTACCTTTACCCTTACCCTTGCTTTTACCCTTAGGCTTACCCTAACCTTTACCCTTACCCTTACCCTTACCCTTACCCTTACCCTTACCCTTACCCTTACCCTTACCCTTACCCTTACCCTTGCTTTTACCCTTAAGCTTACCCTTACCCTTACCCTTACCCTTACCCTTACCCTTACCCTTACCCTTGCTTTTACCCTTAAGCTTACCCTTACCCTTACCCTTACCCTCACGCTTACCCTTACCCTTACCCTTGCTTATACCCTTAAGCTTACCCTTACCCTTACCCTTACCCTTACCCTTACCCTTACCCTTACCCTTACCCTTACCCTTACCATTACCCTTACCCTTGCTTTTACCCTTAGGCTTACCCTTACCTTTACCCTTACCCTTACCCTTACCCTTACCCTTGCTTTTACCCTCAAGCTTACCCTTACCGTTACCCTTACCCTTACCCTAACCCTTACCCTTGCTTTTACCCTTAAGCTTACCCTTACCCTTACCCTTACCCTTACCCTTACCCTTACCCTTACCCTTACCCTTACCCTTACCCTTACCCTTACCCTTGCTTTTACCCTTAAGCTTACCCTTACCCTTACCCTTACCCTTACCCTTACCCTTACCCTTACCCTTACCCTTACCCTTACCCTAACCCTTGCTTTTACCCTTACCCTTGCTTTTACCCTAAGGCTTACCCTTACCTTTACCCTTACCCTTACCCTTACCCTTGCTTTTACCCTTAAGCTTACACTTACCCTTACCCTTACCCTTACCCTTACCCTTACCCTTGCTTTTACCCTTAAGCTTACCCTTACCCTTACCCTTACCCTTACCCTTACCCTTACCCTTACCCTTACCCTTACCCTTGCTTTTACCCTTACCCTTACCCTTGCTTTTATCCTTAGGCTTACCCTTACCCTTACCCTTACCCTTACCCTTACCCTTACCCTTACCCTTGCTTTTACCCTTAAGCTTACCCTTACCCTTACCCTTACCCTTACCCTTACCCTTACCCTTACCCTTACCCTTGCTTTTACCCTTAAGCTTACCCTTACCCTTACCCTTACCCTTACCCTTACCCTTACCCTTACCCTTACCCTTACCCTCACCCTTACCCTTACCCTTACCCATACCCTTACCCTTACCCTTACCCTTGCTTTTACCCTTAAGCTTACCCTTACCCTTACCCTTACCCTTACCCTTACCCTTACCCTTACCCTTACCCTTACACTTACCCTTACCCTTGCTTTTACCCTTAAGCTTACCCTTACCCTTATCCTTACCCTTACCCTTACCCTTACCCTTACCCTTACCCTTACCCTTACCCTTACCCTTACCCTTACCCTTACCCATACCCTTGCTTTTACCCTTAGGCTTACCCTTACCTTTACCCTTACCCTTACCATTACCCTTACCCTTACCCTTACCCTTACCCTTGCTTTTACACTTAAGCTTACCCTTACCCTTACCCTTACCCTTACCCTTACCCCTACCCTTAACCTTACCCTTGCTTTTACCCTTAAGCTTACCCTTACCCTTACACTTACCCTTACCCTTACCCTTGCTTTTACCCTTAGGCTTACCCTTACCCTTACCCTTACCCTTACCCTTACCCTTACCCTTACCCTTATCCTTACCCTTACCCTTACCCTTACCCTTACCCTTACCCTTACCCTTACCCTCACCTTTGCTTTTACCCTTAAGCTTACCCTTACCCTTACCCTTACCCTTACCCTCACCCTTACCCTTACCCTTACCCTTACCCTTACCCTTACCCTTACCCTTACCCTTGCTTTTACCCTTAGGCTTACCCTTGCCTTTACCCTTACCCTTACCCTTACCCTTACCCTTACCCTTACCCTTACCCTTACCCTTGCTTTTACCCTTAAGCTTACCCTTACCCTTACCCTTACCCTTACCCTTGCTTTTACCCTTAAGCTTACCCTTACCCTTACCCTTACCCTTACCCTTACCCTTACCCTTACCCTTACCCTTGCTTTTACCCTTAAGCTTACCCTTACCCTTACCCTTACCCTTACCCTTACCCTTACCCTTACCCTTACCCTTACCCTTACCCTTGCTTTTACCCTTAAGCTTACCCTTACCCTTACCCTTACCCTTACCCTTACCCTTACCCTTACCCTTACCCTTACCCTTACCCTTACCCTTACCCTTACCCTCACCCTTGCTTTTACCCTTAAGCTTACCCTTACCCTTACCCTTACCCTTACCCTTACCCTTACCCTTACCCTTACCCTTACCCTTACCCTTACCCTTACCCTCACCCTTGCTTTTACCCTTAGGCTTACCCTTACCTTTACCCTTACCCTTACCCTTACCCTTACCCTTAAGCTTACCCTTACCCTTACCCTTACCCTTACCCTTACCCTTACCCTTGCTTTTACCCTTAAGCTTACCCTTACCCTTACCCTTACCCTTACCCTTGCTTTTACCCTTAGGCTTACCCTTACCCTTACCCTTGCTTTTACCCTTAGGCTTACCCTTACCCTTACCCTTACCCTTACCCTTGCTTTTACCCTTAAGCTTACCCTTACACTTACCCTTACCCTTACCCTTACCCTTACCCTTACCCTTATCCTTACCCTTACCCTTACCCTTACCCTTGCTTTTACCCTTAGGCTTACCCTTACCCTTACCCTTACCCTTGCTTTTACCCTTAAGCTTACCCTTACCCTTACCCTTACCCTTACCCTTGCTTTTACCCTTAAGCTTACCCTTACACTTACCCTTACCCTTACCCTTACCCTTACCCTTACCCTTATCCTTACCCTTACCCTTACCCTTACCCTTGCTTTTACCCTTAAGCTTACCCTTACCCTTACCCTTACCCTTACCCTTACCCTTGCTTTTACCCTTAGGCTCACCCTTACCTTTACCCTTACCCTTACCCTTACCCTTACCCTTACCCTTACCCTTACCCTTACCCTTACCCTTACCCTTACCCTTACCCTTACCCTTGCTTTTACCCTTAAGCTTACCCTTACCCTTACCCTTACCCTTACCCTTACCCTTACCCTTACCCTTACCCTTACCCTCACCCTTGCTTTTACCCTTAAGCTTACCCTTACCCTTACCCTTACCCTTACCCTTACCCTTACCCTTACCCTTACCCTTACCCTTACCCTTACTCTTACCCTTACCCTTACCCTTAACCTTACCCTTACCCTTACCCTTACCCTTACCCTTGCTTTTACCCTTAAGCTTACCCTTACCCTTACCCTTACCCTTACCCTCACCCTTACCCTTACCCTTACCCTTACCCTTACCCTTACCCTTACCCTTACCCTTGCTTTTACCCTTAGGCTTACCCTTACCTTTACCCTTACCCTTACCCTTACCCTTACCTTTACCCTTACCCTTGCTTTTACCCTTAAGCTTACCCTTACCCTTACCCTTACCCTTACCCTTGCTTTTACCCTTAGGCTTACCCTTACCCTTACCCTTACCCTTACCCTTAAGCTTACCCTTACCCTTACCCTTACCCTTACCCTTACCCTTACCCTTACCCTTACCCTTACCCTTACCCTTACCCTTACCCTTACCCTTGCTTTTACCCTTAAGCTTACCCTTACCCTTACCCTTACACTTACCCTTACCCTTACCCTTACCCTTACCCTTACCCTTACCCTAACCCTTACCCTTAACCTTGCTTTTACCCTAAGGCTTACCCTTACCTTTACCCTTACCCTTACCCTTACCCTTAAGCCTACCCTTACCCTTACCCTTACCCTTACCCTTACCCTTACCCTTACCCTTACCCTTACCCTTACCCTTGCTTTTACCCTTAAGCTCACCCTTACCCTTACCCTTACACTTACCCTTACCCTTACCCTTACCCTTACCCTTACCCTTACCCTTACCCTTACCCTTACCCTAACCCTTACCCTTACCCTTGCTTTTACCCTTAGGCTTACCCTTACCTTTACCCTTACCCTCACCCTTACCCTTACCCTTACCCTTACCCTTACCCTTGCTTTTACCCTTAAGCTTACCCTTACCCTTACCCTTACCCTTACCCTTACCCTTACCCTTACCCTTACCCTTACCCTTACCCTTGCTTTTACCCTTAAGCTTACCCTTACCCTTACCCTTACCCTTACCCTCACCCTTACCCTTACCCTTACCCTTGCTTTTACCCTTAAGCTTACCCTTACCCTTACCCTTACCCTTACCCTTACCCTTACCCTTACCCTTACCCTTACCCTTACCCTTACCCTTACCCTCACCCTTACCCTTACCCTTACCCTTGCTTTTACCCTTAAGCTTACCCTTACCCTTACCCTCACCCTTACCCTTACCCTTACCCTTACCCTTACCCTTACCCTTACCCTTACCCTTACCCTTACCCTTACCCTTACCCTTACCCTTGCTTTTACCCTTAGGCTTACCCTTACCTTTACCCTTACCCTTACCCTTACCCTCACCCTAACCCTTACCCTTGCTTTAACCCTTAAGCTTACCCTTACCCTCACCCTTACCCTTACCCTTACCCTTGCTTTTACCCTTAAGCTTACCCTTACCCTTACCCTTACCCTTACCCTTACCCTTGTTTTACCCTTAGGCTTACCCTTACCCTTACCCTTACCCTTACCCTTGCTTTTACCCTTAAGCTTACCCTTACCCTTACCCTTACCCTTACCCTTACCCTTACCCTTACCCTTACCCTTACCTTTACCCTTACCCTTGCTTTTACCCTTAGGCTTACCCTAACCTTTACCCTTACCCTTACCCTTACCCTTACCCTTACCCTTACCCTTACCCTTACCCTTACCCTTACCCTTACCCTTACCCTTACCCTTACCCTTACCCTTACCCTTACCCTTACCCTTGCTTTTACCCTTAAGCTTACCCTTACCCTTACCCTTACCCTTACCCTTACCCTTACCCTTACCCTTGCTTTTACCCTTAAGCTTACCCTTACCCTTACCCTTACCCTCACGCTTACCCTTACCCTTACCCTTGCTTATACCCTTAAGCTTTCCCTTACCCTTACCCTTACCCTTACCCTTACCCTTACCCTTACCCTTACCCTTACCCTTACCCTTACCATTACCCTTACCCTTGCTTTTACCCTTAGGCTTACCCTTACCTTTACCCTTACCCTTACCCTTACCCTTACCCTTGCTTTTACCCTCAAGCTTACCCTTACCCTTACCCTTACCCTTACCCTTACCCTAACCCTTACCCTTGCTTTTACCCTTAAGCTTACCCTTACCCTTACCCTTACCCTTACCCTTACCCTTACCCTTACCCTTACCCTTACCCTTACCCTTACCCTTACCCTTACCCTTGCTTTTACCCTTAAGCTTACCCTTACCCTTACCCTTACCCTTACCCTTACCCTTACCCTTACCCTTACCCTTACCCTTGCTTTTACCCTTACCCTTGCTTTTACCCTAAGGCTTACCCTTACCTTTACCCTTACCCTTACCCTTACCCTTGCTTTTACCCTTAAGCTTACACTTACCCTTACCCTTACCCTTACCCTTACCCTTACCCTTGCTTTTACCCTTAAGCTTACCCTTACCCTTACCCTTACCCTTACCCTTACCCTTACCCTTACCCTTACCCTTACCCTTGCTTTTACCCTTACCCTTACCCTTGCTTTTATCCTTAGGCTTACCCTTACCCTTACCCTTACCCTTACCCTTACCTTTACCCTTACCCTTGCTTTTACCCTTAAGCTTACCCTTACCCTTACCCTTACCCTTACCCTTACCCTTACCCTTACCCTTACCCTTACCCTTGCTTTTACCCTTAAGCTTACCCTTACCCTTACCCTTACCCTTACCCTTACCCTTACCCTTACCCTTACCCTTACCCTTGCTTTTACCCTTAAGCTTACCCTTACCCTTACCCTTACCCTTACCCTTACCCTTACCCTTACCCTTACCCTTACCCTTACCCTTACCCTTGCTTTTACCCTTAAGCTTACCCTTACCCTTACCCTTACCCTTACCCTTACCCTTACCCTTACCCTTACCCTTACCCTTACCCTTACCCTTACCCTTACCCTTACCCATACCCTTGCTTTTACCCTTAGGCTTACCCTTACCTTTACCCTTACCCTTACCATTACCCTTACCCTTACCCTTACCCTTACCCTTGCTTTTACACTTAAGCTTACCCTTACCCTTACCCTTACCCTTACCCTTACCCTTACCCTTACCCTTACCCTTACCCTTGCTTTTACCCTTAAGCTTACCCTTACCCTTACCCTTACCCTTACCCTTACCCTTGCTTTTACCCTTAGGCTTACCCTTACCCTTACCCTTACCCTTACCCTTACCCTTACCCTTATCCTTACCCTTACCCTTACCCTTACCCTTACCCTTACCCTTACCCTTACCCTCACCTTTGCTTTTACCCTTAAGCTTACCCTTACCCTTACCCTTACCCTTACCCTTACCCTTGCTTTTACCCTTAAGATTACACTTACCCTTACCCTTACCCTTACCCTTACCCTTACCCTTGCTTTTACCCTTAAGCTTACCCTTACCCTTACCCTTACCCTTACCCTTACCCTTACCCTTACCCTTACCCTTACCCTTGCTTTTACCCTTACCCTTACCCTTGCTTTTATCCTTAGGCTTACCCTTACCCTTACCCTTACCCTTACCCTTACCCTTACCCTTACCCTTGCTTTTACCCTTAAGCTTACCCTTACCCTTACCCTTACCCTTACCCTTACCCTTACCCTTACCCTTACCCTTACCCTTGCTTTTACCCTTAAGCTTACCCTTACCCTTACCCTTACCCTTACCCTTACCCTTACCCTTACCCTTACCCTTACCCTTACCCTTGCTTTTACCCTTAAGCTTACCCTTACCCTTACCCTTACCCTTACCCTTACCCTTACCCTTACCCTTACCCTTACCCTTACCCTTACCCTTACCCTTACCCTTGCTTTTACCCTTAAGCTTACCCTTACCCTTACCCTTACCCTTACCCTTACCCTTACCCTTACCCTTACCCTTACCCTTACCCTTACCCTTACCCTTACCCATACCCTTGCTTTTAACCTTAGGCTTACCCTTACCTTTACCCTTACCCTTACCATTACCCTTACCCTTACCCTTACCCTTACCCTTGCTTTTACACTTAAGCTTACCCTTACCCTTACCCTTACCCTTACCCTTACCCTTACCCTTACCCTTACCCTTGATTTTACCCTTAAGCTTACCCTTACCCTTACCCTTACCCTTACCCTTACCCTTGCTTTTACCCTTAGGCTTACCCTTACCCTTACCCTTACCCTTACCCTTACCCTTACCCTTATCCTTACCCTTACCCTTACCCTTACCCTTACCCTTACCCTTACCCTTACCCTCACCTTTGCTTTTACCCTTAAGCTTACCCTTACCCTTACCCTTACCCTTACCCTCACCCTTACCCTTACCCTTACCCTTACCCTTACCCTTACCCTTACCCTTGCTTTTACCCTTAGGCTTACCCTCACCTTTACCCTTACCCTTACCCTTACCCTTACCCTTACCCTTACCCTTACCCTTGCTTTTACCCTTAAGCTTACCCTTACCCTTACCCTTACCCTTACCCTTGCTTTTACCCTTAAGCTTACCCTTACCCTTACCCTTACCCTTACCCTTACCCTTACCCTTACCCTTACCCTTGCTTTTACCCTTAAGCTTACCCTTACCCTTACCCTTACCCTTACCCTTACCCTTACCCTTACCCTTACCCTTACCCTTACCCTTACCCTTACCCTTACCCTTGCTTTTACCCTTAAGCTTACCCTTACCCTTACCCTTACCCTTACCCTTACCCTTACCCTTACCCTTACCCTTACCCTTACCCTTACCCTTACCCTTACCCTTACCCTTACCCTCACCCTTGCTTTTACCCTTAAGCTTACCCTTACCCTTACCCTTACCCTTACCCTTACCCTTACCCTTACCCTTACCCTTACCCTTACCCTTACCCTTACCCTTACCCTTGCTTTTACCCTTAGGCTTACCCTTACCTTTACCCTTACCCTTACCCTTACCCTTACCCTTACCCTTACCCTTGCTTTTACCCTTAAGCTTACCCTTACCCTTACCCTTACCCTTACCCTTACCCTTACCCTTGCTTTTACCCTTAAGCTTACCCTTACCCTTACCCTTACCCTTACCCTTGCTTCTACCCTTAGGCTTACCCTTACCCTTACCCTTACCCTTACCCTTGCTTTTACCCTTAAGCTTACCCTTACACTTACCCTTACCCTTACCCTTACCCTTACCCTTACCCTTATCCTTACCCTTACCCTTACCCTTACCCTTGCTTTTACCCTTAGGCTTACCCTTACCTTTACCCTTACCCTTACCCTTACCCTTACCCTTACCCTTACCCTTACCCTTACCCTTACCCTTGCTTTTACCCTTAAGCTTACCCTTATCCTTACCCTTACCCTTACCCTTACCCTTACCCTTACCCTTACCCTTGCTTTTACCCTTAAGCTTACCCTTACCCTTACCCTTACCCTTACCCTTACCCTCACCCTTACTCCTACCCTTACCCTTGCTTATACCCTTAAGCTTACCCTTACCCTTACCCTTACCCTTACCCTTACCCTTACCCTTACCCTTACCCTTACCCTTACCCTTACCCTTACCCTTGCTTTTACCCTTAGGCTTACCCTTACCCTTACCCTTACCCTTATCCTTGCTTTTACCCTTAGGCTTACCCTTACCTTTACCCTTACCCTTACCCTTACCCTTACCCTTACCCTTACCCTTACCTTTACTCTTACCCTTACCCTTGCTTTTACCCTTAAGCTTACCCTCACCCTTACCCTTACCCTTACCCTTACCCTAACCCTTACCCTTGCTTTTACCCTTTAGCTTACCCTTACCCTTACCCTTATCCTTACCCTTACCCTTACCCTTACCCTTACCCTTACCCTTACCCTTACCCTAACCCTTACCCTTACCCTTGCTTTTACCCTTAAGCTTACCCTTACCCTTACCCTTACCCTTACCCTTACCCTTACCCTTACCCTTACCCTTACCCTTACCCTTACCCTTACCCTTGCTTTTACCCTTAAGCTTACCCTTACCCTTACCCTTACCCTTACCCTTACCCTTGCTTTTACCCTTAGGCTTACCCTTACCTTTACCCTTACCCTTACCCTTACCCTTACCCTTACCCTTACCCTTACCCTTACCCTTACCCTTACCCTTACCCTTACCCTTGCTTTTACCCTTAAGCTTACCCTTACCCTTACCCTTACCCTTACCCTTACCCTTACCCTTACCCTCACCCTTACCCTTACCCTTACCCTTGCTTATACCCTTAAGCTTACCCTTACCCTTACCCTTACCCTTACCCTTACCCTTACCCTTACCCTTACCCTTACCCTTACCCTTGCTTTTACCCTTAGGCTTACCCTTACCTTTACCCTTACCCTTACCCTTACCCTTACCCTTACCCTTACCCTTACCCTTACCCTTACCCTTACCCTTGCTTTTACCCTTAAGCTTACCCTCACCCTTACCCTTACCCTTACCCTTACCCTAACCCTTACCCTTGCTTTTACCCTTTAGCTTACCCTTACCCTTACCCTTACCCTTACCCTTACCCTTACCCTTACCCTTACCCTTACCCTTACCCTTACCCTTGCTTTTACCCTTAAGCTTACCCTTACCCTTACCCTTACCCTTACCCTTACCCTTACCCTTACCCTTACCCTTACCCTTACCCTTGCTTTTACCCTTAAGCTTACCCTTACCCTTACCCTTACCCTTACCCTTACCCTTGCTTTTACCCTTAGGCTTACCCTTACCTTTACCCTTACCCTTACCCTTACCCTTACCCTTACCCTTACCCTTACCCTTACCCTTACCCTTACCCTTACCCTTGCTTTTACCCTTGAGCTTACCCTTACCCTTACCCTTACCCTTACCCTTACCCTTACCCTTGCTTTTACCCTTAGGCTTACCCTTACCCTTACCCTTACCCTTACCCCTGCTTTTACCCTTAAGCTTACCCTTACCCTTACCCTTACTCTTACCCTTACCCTTACCCTTACCCTTACCCTTACCCTTACCCTTACCCTTACCCTTACCCTTACCCTTGCTTTTACCCTTAGGCTTACCCTTACCTTTACCCTTACCCTAACCCTTACCCTTACCCTTACCCTTACCCGTACCCTTGCTTTTACCCTTAAGCTTACCCTTACCCTTACCCTTACCCTTACCCTTACCCTTACCCTTACCCTTGCTTTTACCCTTAAGCTTACCCTTACCCTTACCCTTACCCTTACCCTTACCCTTACCCTTACCCTTACCCTTACCCTTACCCTTGCTTTTACCCTCAAGCTTACCCTTACCCTTACCCTTACCCTTACCCTTACCCTAACCCTTACCCTTGCTTTTACCCTTAAGCTTACCCTTACCCTTACCCTTACCCTTACCCTTACCCTTACCTTTACCCTTACCCTTACCCTTACCCTTACCCTTACCCTTACCCTTACCCTTACCCTTACCCTTACCCTTACCCTTACCCTTGCTTTTACCCTTAAGCTTACCCTTACCCTTACCCTTACCCTTACCCTTACCCTTACCCTTACCCTTGCTTTTACCCTTAGGCTTACCCTTACCTTTCCCCTTACCCTTACCCTTACCCTTACCCTTGCTTTTACCCTTAAGCTTACCCTTACCCTTACCATAACCCTTACCCTTACCCTTACCCTTGCTTTCACCCTTAAGCTTACCCTTACCCTTACCCTTACCCTTACCCTTACCCTTGCTTTTACCCTTAGGCTTACCCTTACCCTTACCCTTACCCTTACCCTTGCTTTTACTCTTAAGCTTACCCTTACCCTTACCCTTACTCTTACCCTTACCCTTACCCTTACCCTTACTCTTACCCTTACCCTTACCCTTACCCTTACCCTTACCCTTACCCTTACCCTTACCCTTGCTTTTACCCTTAGGCTTACCCTTACCTTTACCCTTACCCTAACCCTTACCCTTACCCTTACCCTTGCTTTTACCCTTAAGCTTACCCTTACCCTTACCCTTACCCTTACCCTTACCCTTACCCTTACCCTTGCTTTTACCCTTAAGCTTACCCTTACCCTTACCCTTACCCTTACACTTACCCTTACCCTTACCCTTACCCTTACCCTTACCCTTACCCTTACCCTTACCCTTACCCTTGCTTTTACCCTTAAGCTTACCCTTACCCTTACCCTTACCCTTACCCTTACCCTTACCCTTACCCTTACCCTTACCCTTACCCTTACCCTTATCCATGCTTTTACCCTTAGGCTTACCCTTACCTTTACCCTTACCCTTACCCTTACCCTTACCCTTACCCTTGCTTTTACCCTTAAGCTTACCCTTACCCTTACCCTTACCCTTACCCTTACCCTTAAGCTTACCCTTTCCCTTACCCTTACCCTTACCCTTACCCTTACCCTTACCCTTACCCTTACCCTTACCCTTACCCTTACCCTTACCCTTACCCTTACCCTTGCTTTTACCCTTAAGCTTACCCTTACCCTTACCCTTACCCTTACCCTTACCCTTGCTTTTACCCTTAAGCTAACCCTTACCCTTACCCTTACCCTTACCCTTAAGCTTTCCCTTACCCTTACCCTTACCCTTACCCTTACCCTTACCCTTACCCTTACCCTTACCCTTACCCTTACCCTTACCCTTACCCTTGCTTTTACCCTTAAGCTTACCCTTACCCTTACCCTTACCCTTACCCTCAAGCTTACCCTTACCCTTACCCTTACCCTTACCCTCACCCTTACCCTTACCCTTGCTTTTACCCTTAAGCTTACCCTTACCCTTACCCTTACCCTTACCCTTAAGCTTACCCTTACCCTTACCCTTACCCTTACCCTAACCCTTACCCTTGCTTTTACCCTTAAGCTTACCCTTACCCATACCCTTACCCTTACCCTTAAGCTTACCCTTACCCTTACCCTTACCCTTACCCTTACCCTTACCCTTACCCTTACCCTTACCCTTACCCTTACCCTTACCCTTACCCTTTCTTTTACCCTTAAGCTTACCCTTACCCTTACCCTTACCCTTACCCTTGCTTTTACCCTTAAGCTTACCCTTACCCTTACCCTTACCCTCACCCTTAAGCTTACCCTTACCCTTACCCTTACCCTTACCCTTACCCTCACCCTTACCCTTACCCTTACCCTTACCCTTACCCTTACCCTTACCCTTACCCTTACCCTTACCCTTGCTTTTACCCTTAAGCTTACCCTTACCATTACCCTTAACCTTACCCTTACCCTTCCCTTACCCTTACCCTTCCCTTACCCTTACCCTTACCCTTGCTTTTACCCTTAGGCTTACCCTTACCTTTACCCTTACCCTTACCCTTACCCTTACCCTTACCCTTACCCTTACCCTTACCCTTACCTTTACCCTTACCCTTGCTTTTACCCTTAAGCTTACCCTTACCCTTACCCTTACCCTTACCCTTACCCTTACTCTTGCTTTTACCCTTAAGCTTACCCTTACCCTTACCCTTACCCTTACCCTTACCCTTGCTTTTACCCTTAGGCTTACCCTTACCCTTTCCCTTACCCTTACCCTTGCTTTTACCCTTAAGCTTACCCTTACCCTTACCCTTACCCTTACCCTTACCCTAACCCTTACCCTTACCCTTACCCTTACCCTTACCCTTACCCTTACCCTTACCCTAACCCTTACCCTTACCCTTACCCTTACCCTTACCCTTGCTTTTACCCTTAGGCTTACCCTTACCTTTACCCTTACCCTTACCCTTACCCTTACCCTTACCCTTGCTTTTACCCTTAAGCTTACCCTTACCCTTACCCTTACCCTTACCCTTACCCTTACCCTTACCCTTACCCTTGCTTTTACCCTTAAGCTTACCCTTACCCTTACCCTTACCCTTACCCTTACCCTTACCCTTACCCTTACCCTTACCCTTACCCTCACCCTTGCTTTTACCCTTAAGCTTACCCTTACCCTTACCCTTACCCTTACCCTTACCCTTACCCTTGCTTTTACCCTTAAGCTTACCCTTACCCTTACCCTTACCCTTACCCTTACCCTTGCTTTTACCCTTAGGCTTACCCTTACCCTTACCCTTACCCTTACCCTTGCTTTTACCCTTAAGCTTACCCTTACCCTTACCCTTACCCTTACCCTTACCCTTACCCTTACCCTTACCCTTACCCTTACCCTTACCCTTACCCTTACCCTTACCCTTGCTTTTACCCTTAGGCTTACCCTTACCTTTACCCTTACCCTTACCCTTACCCTTACCCTTACCCTTACCCTTACCCTTACCCTTACCCTTACCCTTACCCTTGCTTTTACCCTTAAGCTAACCCTCACCCTTACCCTTACCCTTACCCTTACCCTTAACCTTACCCTTACCCTTGCTTTTACCCTTAAGCTCACCCTTACCCTTACCCTTACCCTTACCCTTACACTTACCCTTACCCTGACCCTTACCCTTGCTTTTACCCTTAAGCTTACCCTTACCCTTACCCTTACCCTTACCCTTAAGCTTACCCTTACCCTTACCCTTACCCTTACCCTTACCCTTACCCTTACCCTTGCTTTTACCCTTAAGCTTACTCTTACCCTTACCCTTACCCTTACCCTTACCCTTGCTTTTACCCTTAAGCTTACCCTTACCCTTACCCTTACCCTTACCCTTAAGCTTACCCTTACCCTTACCCTTACCCTTACCCTTACCCTTACCCTTACCCTTACCCTTACCCTTACCCTTACCCTTGCTTTTACCCTTAAGCTTACCCTTACCCTTACCCTTACCCTTACCCTAACCCTTACCCTTAACCTTACCCTTACCCTTACCCTTACCCTTACCCTTACCCTTGCTTTTACCCTTAGGCTTACCCTTACCTTTACCCTTACCATTACCCTTACCCTTACCCTTACCCTTACCCTTACCCTTACGCTTGCTTTTACCCTTAAGCTTACCCTTACCCTTACCCTTACCCTTACCCTTACCCTTACCCTTACCCTTACCCTTACCCTTACCCTTACCCTTGCATTTACCCTTAAGCTTACCCTTACCCTTACCCTTACCCTTACCCTTACCCTTACCCTTACCCTTACCCTTGCTTTTACCCTTAAGCTTTCCCTTACCCTTACCCTTACTCTTACCCTTACCCTTACCCTTACCCTTACCCTTGCTTTTACCCTTAAGCTTTCCCTTACCCTTACCCTTACTCTTACCCTTACCCTTACCCTTACCCTTACACTTGCTTTTACCCTTAGGCTTACCCTTACCTTTAGCCTTACCCTTACCCTTACCCTTCCCCTTACCCTTACCCTTACCCTTGCTTTTACCCTTAAGCTTACCCTTACCCTTACCCTTACCCTTACCCTTACCCTTACCCTTACCCTTGCTTTTACCCTTAAGCTTACCCTTACCCTTACCCTTACCCTTACACTTACCCTTGCTTTTACCCTTAGGCTTACCCTTACCCTTACCCTTACCCTTACCCTTAAGCTTACCCTTACCCTTACCCTTACCCTTACCCTTACCCTTACCCTTACCCTTACCCTTACATTTACCCTTGCTTTTACCCTTAAGCTTACCCTTACCCTTACCCTTACCCTTACCCTTACCCTTACCCTTACCCTTACCCTTACCCTTACCCTTACCCTTACCCTTACCCTTGCTTTGACCCTTAGGCTTACCCTTACCTTTACCCTTACCCTTACCCTTACCCTTACCCTTACGCTTACCCTTACCCTTACCCTTACCCTTACCCTTGCTTTTACCCTTAAGCTTACCCTTACCCTTACCCTTACCCTTACCCTTACCCTTACCCTTACCCTTACCCTTGCTTTTACCCTTAAGCTTACCCTTACCCTTACCCTTACCCTTACCCTTACCCTTGCTTTTACCCTTAGGCTTACCCTTACCCTTACCCTTACCCTTACCCTTGCTTTCACCCTTAAGCTTACCCTTACCCTTACCCTTACCCTTACCCTTACCCTTACCCTTACCCTTACCCTTACCCTTACCCTTACCCTTACCCTTACCCTTACCCTTACCCTTACCCTAACCCTTGCTTTTACCCTTAGGCTTAACCTTACCTTTACCCTTACCCTTACCCTTACCCTTACCCTTACCCTTACCCTTACCCTTACCCTTACCCTTACCCTTACCCTTACCCTTACCCTTACCCTTGCTTTTACCCTTAAGCTTACCCTTACCCTTACCCTTACCCTTACCCTTACCCTTACCCTTACCCTTACCCTTACCTTTACCCTTACCCTTACCCTTACCCTTACCCTTACCCTTACCCTTACCCTTGCTTTTACCCTTAGGCTTACCCTTACCTTTACCCTTACCCTTACCCTTACCCTTACCCTTACCCTTACCCTTACCCTTACCCTTACCCTTGCTTTTACCCTCAAGCTTACCCTTACCCTTACCCTTACCCTAACCCTTACCCTTACCCTAACCCTTACCCTTGCTTTTACCCTTAAGCTTACCCTTACCCTTACCCTTACCTTTACCCTTACCCTTACCCTTACCCTTACCCTTACCCTTACCCTTGCTTTCACCCTTAAGCTTACCCTTACCCTTACCCTTACCCTTACCCTTACCCTTACCCTTACCCTTATCCTTACCCTTGCTTTTACCCTTAAGCTTACCCTTACCCTTACCCTTACCCTTACCCTTACCCTTACCCTTACCCTTACCCTTACCCTTACCCTTACCCTTACCCTTACCCTTACCCTTACCCTTACCCTTGCTTTTACTCTTAGGCTTACCCTTACCTTTACCCTTACCCTTACCCTTACCCTTACCCTCACCCTTACCCTTACCCTTGCTTTTACCCTTAAGCTTACCCTTACCCTTACCCTTACCCTTACCCTTACCCTTGCTTTTACCCTTAAGCTTACCCTTACCCTTACCCTTAACCTTACCCTTACCCTTGCTTTTACCCTTAGGCTTACCCTTACCCTTACCCTTACCCTTGCTTTTACCCTTAAGCTTACCCTTACCCTTACCCTTACTCTTACCCTTACCCTTACCCTTACCCTTACCCTTACCCTTACCCTTACCCTTACCCTTACCCTTACCCTTACCCTTGCTTTTACCCTTAGGCTTACCCTTACCTTTACCCTTACCCTAACTCTTACCCTTACCCTTACCCTTACCCTTACCCTTGCTTTTACCCTTAAGCTTACCCTTACCCTTACCCTTACCCTTACCCTTACCCTTACCCTTGCTTTTACCCTTAAGCTTACCCTTACCCTTACCCTTACCCTTACCCTTACCCTTACCCTTACCCTTACCCTTGCTTTTACCCTTAAGCTTACCCTTACCCTTACCCTTACCCTTACCCTTACCCTTACCCTTACCCTTACCCTTACCCTTACCCTTACCCTTGCTTTTACCCTTAGGCTTACCCTTACCTTTACCCTTACCCTTACCCTTACCCTTACCCTTACCCTTACCCTTGCTTTTACCCTTAAGCTTACCCTTACCCTTACCCTTACCCTTAAGCTTACCCTTACCCTTACCCTTACCCTTACCCTTACCCTTACCCTTACCCTTACCCTTACCCTTACCCTTACCCTTACCCTTGCTTTTACCCTTAAGCTTACCCTTACCCTTACCCTTACCCTTACCCTTACCCTTGCTTTTACCCTTAAGCTTACCCTTACCCTTACCCTTACCCTTAAGCTTACCCTTACCCTTACCCTTACCCTTACCCTTACCCTTACCCTTACCCTTACCCTTACCCTTACCCTTACCCTTACCCTTACCCTTACCCTTACCCTTGCTTTTACCCTTAAGCTTACCCTTACCCTTACCCTTACCCTTACCCTTAAGCTTACCCTTACATTACCCTTACCCTTACCCTTACCCTTAACCTTACCCTTGCTTTTACCCTTAAGCTTACCCTTACCCTTACCCTTACCCTTACCCTTAAGCTTACCCTTACCCTTACCCTTACCCTTGCTTTTACCCTTAAGCTTACCCTTACCCTTACCCTTACCCTTACCCTTAAGCTTACCCTTACCCTTACCCTTACCCTTACCCTTACCCTTACCCTTACCCTTGCTTTTACCCTTAAGCTTACCCTTACCCTTACCCTTACCCTTACCCTTGCTTTTACCCTTAAGCTTACCCTAACCCTTACCCTTACCCTTACCCTTAAGCTTACCCTTACCCTTACCCTTACCCTTACCCTAACCCTTACCCTTACCCTTACCCTTACCCTTACCCTTACCCTTACCCTTACCCTTACCCTTACCCTTACCCTTACCCTTACCCTTACCCTTACCCTTACCCTTACCCTTACCCTTGCTTTTACCCTTAAGCTTACCCTTACCCTTACCCTTACCCTTACCCTTACCCTTACCCTTAACCTTACCCTTGCTTTTACCCTTAGGCTTACCCTTACCTTTACCCTTACCCTTACCCTTACCCTTACCTTTACCCTCACCCTTACCCTTGCTTTTACCCTTAAGCTTACCCTTACCCTTACCCTTACCCTTACCCTTACCCTTACCCTTACCCTTACCCTTGCTTTTACCCTTAAGCTTACCCTTACCCTTACCCTTACCCTTACCCTTACCCTTGCTTTTACCCTTAGGCTTACCCTTACCCTTACCCTTACCCTTACCCTTGCTTTTACCCTTAAGCTTACCCTTACCCTTACCCTTACCCTTACCCTTACCCTTACCCTTAGCCTTACCCTTACCCTTACCCTTACCCTTACCCTTACCCATACCCTTACCCTTACCCTTACCCTTACCCTTACCCTTACCCTTGCTTTTACCCTCAGGCTTACCCTTACTTTTACCCTTACCCTTACCCTTACCCTTACCCTTACCCTTGCTTTTACCCTTAAGCTTACCCTTACCCTTACCCTTACCCTTACCCTTACCCTTACCCTTACCCTTACCCTTGCTTTTACCCTTAAGCTTACCCTTACCCTTACCCTTACCCTTACCCTTACCCTTACCCTTACCCTTACCCTTACCCTTACCCTTACCCTCACCCTTGCTTTTACCCTTAAGCTTACCCTTACCCTTACCCTTACCCTTACCCTTACCCTTACCCTTGCTTTTACCCTTAAGCTTACCCTTACCCTTACCCTTACCCTTACCCTTACCCTTGCTTTTACCCTTAGGCTTACCCTTACCCTTACCCTTACCCTTACCCTTGCTTTTACCCTTAAGCTTACCCTTACCCTTACCCATACCCTTACTCTTACCCTTACCCTTACCCTTACCCTTACCCTTGCTTTTACCCTTAGGCTTACCCTTACCTTTACCCTTACCCTTACCCTTACCCTTACCCTTACCCTTACCCTTACCCTTGCTTTTACCCTTAAGCTTACCCTTACCCTTACCCTTACCCTTACCCTTACCCTTACCCTTACCCTTACTCTTACCCTTGCTTTTACCCTTAAGCTCACCCTTACCCTTACCCTTACCCTTACCCTTACCCTTACCCTTACCCTTACCCTTACCCTTACCCTTACTCTTACCCTTACCCTTGCTTTTACCCTTAAGCTTACCCTTACCCTTACCCTTACCCTTACCCTTAAGCTTACCCTTACCCTTACCCTTACCCTTACCCTTACCCTTACCCTTACCCTTACCCTTACCCTTGCTTTCACCCTTAAGCTTACCCTTACCCTTACCCTTACCCTTACCCTTACCCTTGCTTTTACCCTTAAGCTTACCCTTACCCTTACCCTTTTCCTTACCCTTAAGCTTACCCTTACCCTTACCCTTACCCTTACCCTTACCCTTACCCTTACCCTTGCTTTTACCCTTAAGCTTACCCTTACCCTTACCCTTACCCTTACCCTTACCCTTACCTTTACCCTTACCCTTACCCTTACCCTTGCTTTTACCCTTAGGTATACCCTTACCTTTACCCTTACCATTACCCTTACCCTTACCCTTACCCTTACCCTTACCCTTACCCTTACCCTTGCTTTTACCCTTAAGCTTACCCTTACCCTTACCCTTACCCTTACCCTTACCCTTACCCTTACCCTTACCCTTACCCTTACCCTTACCCTTACCCTTACCCTTACCCTTACCCTTACCCTTACCCTTACCCTTACCCTTGCTTTTACCCTTAAGCTTACCCTTACCCTTACCCTTACCCTTACCTTTACCCTTACCCTTGCTTTTACCCTTAAGCTTACCCTTACCCTTACTCTTACCCCTACCCTTACCCTTACCCTTACCCTTACCCTTACCCTTACCCTTACCCTTACCCTTGCTTTTACCCTTAGGCTTACCCTCACCTTTACCCTTACCCTTACCCTTACCCTTACCCTTACCCTTACCCTTACCCTTACCCTTACCCTTGCTTTTACCCTTAAGCTTACCCTTACCCTTACCCTTAACCTTACCCTTAGCCTTACCCTTACCCTTGCTTTTACCCTTAAGCTTACCCTTACCCTTACCCTTACCCTTACCCTTACCCTTACCCTTGCTTTTACCCTTAGGCTTACCCTTACCCTTACCCTTACCCTTAATCTTACCCTTACCCTTACCCTTACCCTTACCCTTACCCTTACCCTTACCCTTACCCTTACCCTTACCCTTACCCTTACCCTTACCCTTGCTTTTACCCCTAAGCTTACCCTTACCCTTACCCTTACCCTTACCCTTACCCTTACCCTTACCCTTACCCTTACCCTTACTTAGGGTAAGGGTAAGGGTAAGCTTAAGGGTAAAAGCAAGGGTAAGGGTAAGGGTAAGGGTAAGGGTAAGGGTAAGGGTAAGGGTAAGGGTAAGCTTAAGGGTAAGGGTAAGGGTAAGGGTAAGGGTAAGGGTAAGGGTAAGCTTAAGGGTAAAAGCAAGGGTAAGGGTAAGGGTAAGGGTAAGGGTAAGGGTAAGCTTAAGGGTAAGGGTAAGGGTAAGGGTAAGGGTAAGCTTAAGGGTAAAAGCAAGGGTAAGGTTAAGGGTAAGGGTAAGGGTAAGGGTAAGGGTAAGGGTAAGCTTAAGGGTAAGGGTAAGGGTAAGGGTAAGGGTAAGCTTAAGGGTAAAAGCAAGGGTAAGGGTAAGGGTAAGGGTAAGGGTAAGGGTAAGGGTAAGGGTAAGGGTAAGGGTAAGGGTAAGGGTAAGGGTAAGGGTAAGGGTAAGGGTAAGGGTAAGGGTAAGGGTAAGCTTAAGGGTAAGGGTAAGGGTAAGAGTAAGCTTAAGGGTAAAAGCAAGGGTAAGGGTAAGGGTAAGGGTAAGGGTAAGCTTAAGGGTAAAAGCAAGGGTAGGGGTAAGGGTAAGTGTAAGGGTAAGGGTAAGGGTAAGGGTAAGGGTAAGCTTAAGGGTAAGGGTAAGGGTAAGGGTAAGCTTAAGGGTAAAAGCAAGGGTAAGGGTAAGGGTAAGGGTAAGGGTAAGGGTAAGGGTAAAGGTAAGGGTAAGCCTAAGGGTAAAAGCAAGGGTAAGGGTAAGGGTAAGGGTAAGGGTAAGGGTAAGGGTAAGGGTAAGGGTAAGGGTAAGGGTAAGCTTAAGGGTAAAAGCAAGGGTAAGGGTAAGGGTAAGGGTAAGGGTAAGGGTAAGGGTAAGGGTAAGGGTAAGGGTAAGGGTAAGGGTAAGGGTAAGGGTAAGCTTAAGGGTAAAAGCAAGGGTAAGGGTAAGGGTAAGGGTAAGGGTAAGGGTAAGGGTAAGGGTAAGGGTAAGGGTAAGGGTAAGGGTAAGCTTAAGGGTAAAAGCAAGGGTAAGGGTAAGGGTAAGGGTAAGGGTAAGTGTAAGGGTTAGGGTAAGGGTAAAGGTAAGGGTAAGCCTAAGGGTAAAATCAAGGGTAAGGGTAAGGGTAAGGGTAAGGGTAAGGGTAAGGGTAAGGGTAAGGGTAAGAGTAAGGGTAAGGGTAAGGGTAAGGGTAAGCTTAAGGGTAAAAGCAAGGGTAAGGGTAAGGGTAAGGGTAAGGGTTAGCCTAAGGGTAAGCCTAAGGGTAAAAGCAAGGGTAAGGGTAAGGTTAAGGGTAAGGGTAAGGGTAAGCTTAAGGGTAAAAGCAAGGGTAAGGGTAAGGGTAAGGGTAAGGGTAAGGGTAAGCTTAAGGGTAAAAGCAAGGGTAAGGGTAAGGGTGAGGGTAAGGGTAAGGGTAAGGGTAAGGGTAAAGGTAAGGGTAAGCCTAAGGGTAAAAGCAAGGGTAAGGGTAAGGGTAAGGGTAAGGGTAAGGGTAAGGGTAAGGGTAAGGGTAAGGGTAAGGGTAAGGGTAAGGGTAAGGGTAAGGGTAAGGGTAAGCTTAAGGGTAAAAGCAAGGGTAAGGATAAGGGTAAGGGTAAGGGTAAGGGTAAGGGTAAGGGTAAGGGTAAGGGTAAGGGTAAGGGTAAGCTTAAGGGTAAAAGCAAGGGTAAGGGTAAGGGTAAGGGTAAGGGTAAGGGTAAGGGTAAGGGTAAGGGTAAGGGTAAGCTTAAGGGTAAAAGCAAGGGTAAGGGTTAGGGTAAGGGTAAGGGTAAGGGTAAGGGTAAGGGTAAAGGTAAGGGTAAGCCTAAGGGTAAAAGCAAGGGTAAGGGTAAGGGTAAGGGTAAGGGTTAGGGTAAGGGTAAGGGTAAGGGTAAGGGTAAGGGTAAGGGTAAGGGTAAGGGTAAGGGTAAGCTTAAGGGTAAGGGTAAGGGTAAGGGTAAGGGTAAGGGTAAGCTTAAGGGTAAAAGCAAGGGTAAGGGTAAGGGTAAGGGTAAGGGTAAGGGTAAGGGTAAGCTTAAGGGTAAGGGTAAGGGTAAGGGTAAGGGTAAGCTTAAGGGTAAAAGCAAGGGTAAGGTTAAGGGTAAGGGTAAGGGTAAGGGTAAGGGTAAGGGTAAGCTTAAGGGTAAGGGTAAGGGTAAGGGTAAGGGTAAGCTTAAGGGTAAAAGCAAGGGTAAGGGTAAGGGTAAGGGTAAGGGTAAGGGTAAGGGTAAGGGTAAGGGTAAGGGTAAGGGTAAGGGTAAGGCTAAGGGTAAGCTTAAGGGTAAGGGTAAGGGTAAGAGTAAGCTTAAGGGTAAAAGCAAGGGTAAGGGTAAGGGTAAGGGTAAGGGTAAGGGTAAGCTTAAGGGTAAAAGCAAGGGTAAGGGTAAGGGTAAGGGTAAGGGTAAGGGTAAGGGTAAGGGTAAGGGTAAGCTTAAGGGTAAGGGTAAGGGTAAGGGTAAGCTTAAGGGTAAAAGCAAGGGTAAGGGTAAGGGTAAGGGTAAGGGTAAGGGTAAGGGTAAAGGTAAGGGTAAGCCTAAGGGTAAAAGCAAGGGTAAGGGTAAGGGTAAGGGTAAGGGTAAGGGTAAGGGTAAGGGTAAGGGTAAGGGTAAGGGAAAGGGTAAGGGTAAGCTTAAGGGTAAAAGCAAGGGTAAGGGTAAGGGTAAGGGTGAGGGTAAGGGTAAGGGTAAGGGTAAGGGTAAGGGTAAGGGTAAGGGTAAGCTTAAGGGTAAAAGCAAGGGTAAGGGTAAGGGTAAGGGTAAGGGTAAGGGTAAGGGTAAGGGTAAGGGTAAGGGTAAGGGTAAGGGTAAGGGTAAGTGTAAGCTTAAGGGTAAAAGCAAGGGTAAGCCTAAGGGTAAGGGTAAGTGTAAGGGTTAGGGTAAGGGTAAGGGTAAGGGTAAAAGCAAGGGTAAGGGTAAGGGTAAGGGTAAGGGTAAGGGTAAGGGTAAGGGTAAGGGTAAGGGTAAGGGTAAGAGTAAGGGTAAGGGTAAGGGTAAGCTTAAGGGTAAAAGCAAGGGTAAGGGTAAGGGTAAGGGTAAGGGTAAGCCTAAGGGTAAAAGCAAGGGTAAGGGTAAGGTTAAGGGTAAGGGTAAGGGTAAGCTTAAGGGTAAAAGCAAGGGTAAGGGTAAGGGTAAGAGTAAGGGTAAGGGTAAACTTAAGGGTAAAAGCAAGGGTAAGGGTAAGGGTGAGGGTAAGGGTAAGGGTAAGGGTAAGGGTAAAGGTAAGGGTAAGCCTAAGGGTAAAAGCAAGGGTAAGGGTAAGGGTAAGGGTAAGGGTAAGGGTAAGGGTAAGGGTAAGGGTAAGGGTAAGGGTAAGGGTAAGGGTAAGGGTAAGGGTAAGGGTAAGGGTAAGGGTAAGGGTAAGCTCAAGGGTAAAAGCAAGGGTAAGGATAAGGGTAAGGGTAAGGGTAAGGGTAAGGGTAAGGGTAAGGGTAAGGGTAAGGGTAAGGGTAAGGGTAAGGGTAAGCTTAAGGGTAAAAGCAAGGGTAAGGGTAAGGGTAAGGGTAAGGGTAAGGGTAAGGGTAAGGGTAAGGGTAAGGGTAAGGGTAAGGGTAAGCGTAAGGGTAAGGGTAAGGGTAAGCTTAAGGGTAAAAGCAAGGGTAAGGGTTAGGGTAAGGGTAAGGGTAAGGGTAAGGGTAAGGGTAAAGGTAAGGGTAAGCCTAAGGGTAAAAGCAAGGGTAAGGGTAAGGGTAAGGGTAAGGGTAAGGGTTAGGGTAAGGGTAAGGGTAAGGGTAAGGGTAAGGGTAAGCTTAAGGGTAAAAGCAAGGGTAAGGATAAGGGTAAGGGTAAGCTTAAGGGTAAGGGTAAGGGTAAGGGTAAGGGTAAGCCTAAGGGTAAAAGCAAGGGTAAGTGTAAGGGTAAGGGTAAGGGTAAGGGTAAGCTTACCCTTACCCTTACCCTTACCCTTACCCTTACCCTTACCCTTGCTTTTACCCTTAAGCTTACCCTTACCCTTACCCTCACCCTTACCCTTACCCTAACCCTTACCCTTATCCTTACCCTTGCTTTTACCCTTAGGCTTACCCTTACCCTTACCCTTACCCTTACCCTTACCCTTACCCTTACCCTTACCCTTACCCTTGCTTTTACTCTTAGGCTTACCCTTACCTTTACCCTTACCCTTACCCTTACCCTTACCCTCACCCTTACCCTTACCCTTGCTTTTACCCTTAAGCTTACCCTTACCCTTACCCTTACCCTTACCCTTACCCTTGCTTTTACCCTTAAGCTTACCCTTACCCTTACCCTTAACCTTACCCTTACCCTTGCTTTTACCCTTAGGCTTACCCTTACCCTTACCCTTACCCTTACCCTTGCTTTTACCCTTAAGCTTACCCTTACCCTTACCCTTACTCTTACCCTTACCCTTACCCTTACCCTTACCTTTACCCTTACCCTTACCCTTACCCTTACCCTTGCTTTTACCCTTAGGCTTACCCTTACCTTTACCCTTACCCTAACCCTTACCCTTACCCTTACCCTTACCCTTACCCTTACCCTTACCCTTGCTTTTACCCTTAAGCTTACCCTTACCCTTACCCTTACCCTTACCCTTACCCTTACCCTTACCCTTACCCTTACCCTTACCCTTGCTTTTACCCTTAAGCTTACCCTTACCCTTACCCTTACCCTTACCCTTACCCTTACCCTTACCCTTACCCTTACCCTTACCCTTACCCTTGCTTTTACCCTTAAGCTTACCCTTACCCTTACCCTTACCCCTTACCCTTACCCTTACCCTTACCCTTACCCTTACCCTTACCCTTGCTTTTTACCCTTAGGCTTACCCTTACCTTTACCCTGACCCTTACCCTTACCCTTACCCTTACCCTTGCTTTTACCCTTAAGCTTACCCTTAAGCTTACCCTTACCCTCACCCTTACCCTTAAGCTTACCCTTACCCTTACCCTTACCCTTACCCTTACCCTTACCCTTACCCTTACCCTTACCCTTACCCTTACCCTTACCCTTACCCTTGCTTTTACCCTTAAGCTTACCCTTACCCTTACCCTTACCCTTACCCTTACCCTTGCTTTTACCCTTAAGCTTACCCTTACCCTTACCCTTACCCTTAAGCTTACCCTTACCCTTACCCTTACCCTTACCCTTACCCTTACCCTTACCCTTACCCTTACCCTTACCCTTACCCTTACCCTTACCCTTACCCTTACCCTTACCCTTACCCTTACCCTTACCCTTGCTTTTACCCTTAAGCTTACCCTTACCCTTACCCTTACCCTTACCCTTAAGCTTACCCTTACCCTTACCCTTACCCTT
>CAUEHS010000807.1:0-64900 GCA_958510865.1 Myrrha octodecimguttata
TTACCCTTACCTTTACCCTTACCCTTACCCTTACCCTTACCCTTACCCTTACCCTTACCCTTACCCTTGCTTTTACCCTTAAGCTTACCCTTACCCTTACCCTTACCCTTACCCTTACCCTTACCCTTACCCTTGCTTTTACCCTTAAGCTTACCCTTACCCTTACCCTTACCCTTACCCTTACCCTTGCTTTTACCCTTAGGCTTACCCTTACCCTTACCCTTACCCTTACCCTTGCTTTTACCCTTAAGCTTACCCTTACACTTACCCTTACCGTTACCCTTACACTTACCCTTACCCTTACCCTTAAACTTACCCTTACCCTTACCCTTGCTTTTACCCTTAGGCTTACCCTTACATTTACCCTTACCCTTACCCTTACCCTTACCCTTACCCTTACCCTTACCCTTACCCTTACCCTTACCCTTACCCTTACCCTTGCTTTTACCCTTAAGCTTACCCTTACCCTTACCCTTACCCTTACCCTTACCCTTACCCTTACCCTTGCTTTTACCCTTAAGCTTACCCTTACCCTTACCCTTACCCTTACCCTTACCCTCACCCTTACCCTTACCCTTACCCTTGCTTATACCCTTAAGCTTACCCTTACCCTTACCCTTACCCTTACCCTTACCCTTACCCTTACCCTTACCCTTACCCTTACCCTTACCCTTACCCTTACCCTTACCCTTACCCTTACCCTTACCCTTACCCTTGCTTTTACCCTTAGGCTTACCCTTACCTTTACCCTTACCCTTACCCTTACCCTTACCCTTACCCTTACCCTTAGCCTTACCCTTACCCTTACCCTTACCCTTACCCTTACCCTTGCTTTTACCCTTAAGCTTACCCTTACCCTTACCCTTACCCTTACCCTTACCCTAACCCTTACCCTTGCTTTTACCCTTTAGCTTTCCCTTACCCTTACCCTTACCCTTACCCTTACCCTTACCATTACCCTTACCCTTACCCTTACCCTTACCCTTACCCTTACCCTTACCCTTGCTTTTACCCTTAAGCTTACCCTTACCCTTACCCTTACCCTTACCCTTACCCTTACCCTTACCCTTACCCTTACCCTTGCTTTTACCCTTAAGCTTACCCTTACCCTTACCCTTACCCTTACCCTTACCCTTGCTTTTACCCTTAAGCTTACCCTTACCCTTACCCTTACCCTTACCCTTACCCTTACCCTTACCCTTACCCTTACCCTTACCCTTACCCTTACCCTTACCCTTACCCTTACCCTTGCTTTTACCCTTAGGCTTACCCTTACCTTTACCCTTACCCTTACCTTTACCCTTACCCTTGATTTTACCCTCAAGCTTACCCTTACCCTTACCCTTACCCTTACCCTAACCCTTACCCTTGCTTTTACCCTTAAGCTTACCCTTACCCTTACCCTTACCCTTACCCTTACCCTTACCCTTACCCTTAACCTTACCCTTACCCTTACCCTTGCTTTTACCCTTAAGCTTACCCTTACTCTTACCCTTACCCTTACCCTTACCCTTACCCTTACCCTTACCCTTACCCTTGCTTTTACCCTTAAGCTTACCCTTACCCTTACCCTTACCCTTACCCTTACCCTTACCCTTACCCTTACCCTTGCTTTTACCCTAAGGCTTACCCTTACCTTTACCCTTACCCTTACCCTTACCCTTGCTTTTACCCTTAAGCTTACACTTACCCTTACCCTTACCCTTGCTTTTACCCTTAAGCTTACCCTTACCCTTACCCTTACCCTTACCCTTACCCTTACCCTTACCCTTACCCTCACCTTTACCCTTACCCTTACCCTTACCCTTACCCTTGCTTTTACCCTTACCCTTACCCTTGCTTTTACCCTTAGGCTTACCCTTACCCTTACCCTTACCCTTACCCTTACCCTTACCCTTACCCTTGCTTTTACCCTTAAGCTTACCCTTACCCTTACCCTTACCCTTACCCTTACCCTTACCCTTACGCTTACCCTTACCCTTACCCTTACCCTTACCCTTACCCTTACCCTTGCTTTTACCCTTAAGCTTACCCTTACCCTTACCCTTACCCTTACCCTTACCCTTACCCTTACCCTTACCCTTACCCTTACCCTTACCCTTACCCTTACCCTTACCCTTACCCTTACCCTTACCCTTGCTTTTACCCTTAAGCTTACCCTTACCCTTACCCTTACCCTTACCCTTACCCTTACCCTTACCCTTACCCTTACCCTTACCCTTACCCTTACCCTTACCCTTACCCTTGCTTTTACCCTTAAGCTTACCCTTACCCTTACCCTTACCCTTACCCTTACCCTTACCCTTACCCTTACCCTTACCCTTACCCTTACCCTTACCCTTACCCTTACCCTTACCCATACCCTTGCTTTTACCCTTAGGCTTACCCTTACCTTTACCCTTACCCTTACCCTTACCCTCACCCTTACCCTTACCCTTACCCTTGCTTTTACCCTTAAGCTTACCCTTACCCTTACCCTTACCCTTGCTTTTACCCTTAAGCTTACCCTTACCCTTACCCTTACCCTAACCCTTACCCTTACCCTTGCTTTTACCCTTAGGCTTACCCTTACCCTTACCCTTACCCTTACCCTTACGCTTACCCTTACCCTTACCCTTACCCTTACCCTTACCCTTACCCTTACCCTTACCCTTACCCTTACCCTTACCCTTACCCTTACCCTTACCCTTACCCTTACCCTTACCCTTACCCTCACCCTTGCTTTTACCCTTAAGCTTACCCTTACCCTTACCCTTACCCTTACCCTTACCCCTACCCTTACCCTTAACCTTACCCTTACCCTTACCCTTACCCTTACCCTTGCCCTTACCCTTACCCTTACCCTTGCTTTTACCCTTAGGCTTACCCTTACCTTTACCCTTACCCTTACCCTTACCCTTACCCTTACCCTTACCCTTACCCTTACCCTTAAGCTTACCCTTACCCTTACCCTTACCCTTACCCTTGCTTTTACCCTTAAGCTTACCCTTACCCTTACCCTTACCCTTACCCTTACCCTTACCCTTACCCTTACCCTTGCTTTTACCCTTAAGCTTACCATTACCCTTACCCTTACCCTTACCCTTACCCTTACCCTTACCCTTGCTTTTAGCCTTAAGCTTACCCTACCCTTACCCCTTACCCTTACCCTTACCCTTACCCTTACCCTTACCCTTACCCTTACCCTTACCCTTACCCTTACCCTTACCCTTGCTTTTACCCTTAGGCTTACCCTTACCTTTACCCTTACCCTTACCCTTACCCTTACCCTTACCCTTACCCTTACCCTTACCCTTGCTTTTACCCTTAAGCTTACCCTTACCCTTACCCTTACCCTTACCCTTACCCTTACCCTTACCCTTGCTTTTACCCTTAGGCTTACCCTTACCCTTACCCTTACCCTTACCCTTACCCTTGCTTTTACCCTTAGGCTTACCCTTACCCTTACCCTTACCCTTACCCTTACCCTTGCTTTTACCCTTAAGCTTACCCTTACACTTACCCTTACCGTTACCCTTACACTTACCCTTACCCTTACCCTTACCCTTACCCTTACCCTTGCTCTTACCCTTAGGCTTACCCTTACCTTTACCCTTACCCTTACCCTTACCCTTACCCTTACCCTTACCCTTACCCTTACCCTTACCCTTACCCTTACCCTTACCCTTACCCTTGCTTTTACCCTTAAGCTTACCCTTACCCTTACCCTTACCCTTACCCTTACCCTTACCCTTACCCTTACCCTTGCTTTTACCCTTAAGCTTACCCTTACCCTTACCCTTACCCTTACCCTTACCCTCACCCTTACCCTTACCCTTACCCTTGCTTATACCCTTAAGCTTACCCTTACCCTTACCCTTACCCTTACCCTTACCCTTACCCTTACCCTTACCCTTACCCTTACCCTTACCCTAGCCCTTACCCTTACCCTTACCCTTACCCTTGCTTTTACCCTTAGGCTTACCCTTACCTTTACCCTTACCCTTACCCTTACCCTTACCCTTACCCTTACCCTTACCCTTAGCCTTACCCTTACCCTTACCCTTACCCTTACCCTTACCCTTGCTTTTACCCTTAAGCTTACCCTTACCCTTACCCTTACCCTTACCCTTACCCTAACCCTTACCCTTGCTTTTACCCTTTAGCTTTCCCTTACCCTTACCCTTACCCTTACCCTTACCCTTACCATTACCCTTACCCTTACCCTTACCCTTACCCTTACCCTTACCCTTACCCTTACCCTTGCTTTTACCCTTAAGCTTACCCTTACCCTTACCCTTACCCTTACCCTTACCCTTACCCTTACCCTTACCCTTGCTTTTACCCTTAAGCTTACCCTTACCCTTACCCTTACCCTTACCCTTACCCTTGCTTTTACCCTTAAGCTTACCCTTACCCTTACCCTTACCCTTACCCTTACCCTTGCTTTTACCCTTGCTTTTACCCTTAGGCTTACCCTTACCCTTACCCTTACCCTTACCCTTGCTTTTACCCTTAAGCTTACCCTTACCCTTACCCTTACTCTTACCCTTACCCTTACCCTTACCCTTACCCTTACCCTTACCCTTACCCTTACCCTTACCCTTACCCTTACCCTTACCCTTGCTTTTACCCTTAGGCTTACCCTTACCTTTACCCTTACCCTAACCCTTACCCTTACCCTTACCCTTACCCTTACCCTACCCTTACCCTTGCTTTTACCCTTAAGCTTACCCTTACCCTTACCCTTACCCTTACCCTAACCCTTACCCTTACCCTTACCCTTACCCTTACCCTTGCTTTTACCCTTGAGCTTACCCTTACCCTTACCCTTACCCTTACCCTTACCCTTACCCTTACCCTTACCCTTACCCTTACCCTTACCCTTACCCTTACCCTTACCCTTACCCTTACCCTTACCCTTACCCTTACCCTTACCCTTACCCTTACCCTTGCTTTTACCCTTAAGCTTACCCTTACCCTTACCCTTACCCTTACCCTTACCCTAACCCTTACCCTTGCTTTTACCCTTAAGCTTACCCTTACCCTTACCCTTACCCTTACCTTTACCCTTACCCTTACCCTTACCCTTACCCTTACCCTTACCCTTACCCTTACCCTTACCCTTGCTTTTACCCTTAAGCTTACCCTTACCCTTACCCTTACCCTTACCCTTACCCTTACCCTTACCCTTACCCTTACCCTTGCTTTTACCCTTAAGCTTACCCTTACCCTTACCCTTACCCTTACCCTTACCCTTACCCTTACCCTTACCCTTACCCTTGCTTTTACCCTTAGGCTTACCCTTACCTTTACCCTTACCCTTACCCTTACCCTTACCCTTACCCTTACCCTTACCCTTACCCTTGCTTTTACCCTTAAGCTTACCCTTACCCTTACCCTTACCCTTACCCTTACCCTTACCCTTGCTTTTACCCTTAAGCTTACCCTTACCCTTACCCTTACCCTTACCCTTACCCTTGCTTTTACCCTTAGGCTTACCCTTACCCTTACCCTTACCCTTGCTTTTACCCTTAAGCTTACCCTTACCCTTACCCTTACTCTTACCCTTACCCTTACCCTTACCCTTACCCTTACCCTTACCCTTACCCTTACCCTTACCCTTACCCTTACCCTTACCCTTACCCTTGCTTTTACCCTTAGGCTTACCCTTACCTTTACCCTTACCCTAACCCTTACCCTTACCCTTACCCTTACCCTTACCCTTACCCTTGCTTTTACCCTTAAGCTTACCCTTACCCTTACCCTTACCCTTACCCTTACCCTTGCTTTTACCCTTAAGCTTACCCTTACCCTTACCCTTACCCTTACCCTTACCCTTACCCTTACCCTTACCCTTACCCTTACCCTTACCCTTACCCTTACCCTTACCCTTACCCTTGCTTTTACCCTTAAGCTTACCCTTACCCTTACCCTTACCCTTACCCTTACCCTTACCCTTACCCTTACCCTTACCCTTATCCTTGCTTTTACCCTTAGGCTTACCCTTACCTTTACCCTTACCCTTACCCTTACCCTTACCCTTACCCTTGCTTTTACCCTTAAGCTTACCCTTACCCTTACCCTTACCCTTACCCTTAAGCTTACCCTTACCCTTACCCTTACCCTTACCCTTACCCTTACCCTTACCCTTACCCTCACCCTTAACCTTACCCTTGCTTTAACCCTTAAGCTTACCCTTACCCTTACCCTTACCCTTACCCTTACCCTTGCTTTTACCCTTAAGCTTACCCTTACCCTTACCCTTACCCTTACCCTTAAGCTTTCCCTTACCCTTACCCTTACCCTTACCCTTACCCTTACCCTTACCCTTACCCTTACCCTTACCCTTACCCTTACCCTTACCCTTACCCTTACCCTTACCCTTACCCTTACCCTTACCCTTACCCTTACCCTTACCCTTGCTTTTACCCTTAAGCTTACCCTTACCCTTACCCTTACCCTTACCCTTAAGCTTACCCTTACCCTTACCCTTACCCTTACCCTTACCCTTACCCTCACCCTTAACCTTACCCTTGCTTTTACCCTTAAGCTTACCCTTACCCTTACCCTTACCCTTACCCTTAAGCTTACCCTTACCCTTACCCTTACCCTTACCCTTACCCTTACCCTTACCCTTACCCTTGCTTTTACCCTTAAGCTTACCCTTACCCTTACCCTTACCCTTACCCTTAAGCTTACCCTTACCCTTACCCTTACCCTTACCCTTACCCTTACCCTTACCCTTACCCTTACCCTTACCCTTACCCTTACCCTTGCTTTTACCCTTAAGCTTACCCTTACCCTTACCCTTACCCTTACCCTTGCTTTTACCCTTAAGCTTACCCTTACCCTTACCCTTACCCTTACCCTTAAGCTTACCCTTACCCTTACCCTTACCCTTAGCCTTACCCTTACCCTTACCCTTACATTTACCCTTACCCTTACCTTTACCCTTACCCTTGCTTTTACCCTTAAGCTTACCCTTACCCTTACCCTTACCCTTACCCTTACCCTTACTCTTGCTTTTACCCTTAAGCTTACCCTTACCCTTACCCTTACCCTTACCCTTGCTTTTACCCTTAGGCTTACCCTTACCCTTTCCCTTACCCTTACCCTTGCTTTTACCCTTAAGCTTACCCTTACCCTTACCCTTACCCTTACCCTTACCCTTACCCTTACCCTTACCCTTACCCTAACCCTTACCCTTACCCTTACCCTTACCCTTACCCTTACCCTTGCTTTTACCCTTAGGCTTACCCTTACCTTTACCCTTACCCTTACCCTTACCCTTACCCTTACCCTTGCTTTTACCCTTAAGCTTACCCTTACCCTTACCCTTACCCTTACCCTTACCCTTACCCTTACCCTTACCCTTACCCTTACCCTTGCTTTTACCCTTAAACTTACCCTTACCCTTACCCTTACCCTTACCCTTACCCTTACCCTTACCCTTACCCTTACCCTTACCCTTACCCTTACCCTTACCCTTACCCTTACCCTTACCCTCACCCTTGCTTTTACCCTTAAGCTTACCCTTACCCTTACCCATACCCTTACCCTTACCCTTACCCTTACCCTTACCCTTGCTTTTACCCTTAAGCTTACCCTTACCCTTACCCTTACCCTTACCCTTACCCTTGCGTTTACCCTTAGGCTTACCCTTACCCTTACCCTTACCCTTACCCCTGCTTTTACCCTTAAGCTTACCCTTACCCTTACCCTTACTCTTACCCTTACCCTTACCCTTACACTTGCTTTTACCCTTAGGCTTACCCTTACCTTTACCCTTACCCTTACCCTTACCCTTACCTTTACCCTTACCCTTACCCTTACCCTTACCCTTGCTTTTACCCTTAAGCTAACCCTTACCCTTACCCTTACCCTTACCCTTACCCTTACCCTTAACCTTACCCTTACCCTTGCTTTTACCCTTAAGCTCACCCTTACCCTTACCCTTACCCTTACCCTTACACTTACCCTTACCCTGACCCTTACCCTTGCTTTTACCCTTAAGCTTACCCTTACTCTTACCCTTACCCTTACCCTTAAGCTTACCCTTACCCTTACCCTTACCCTTACCCTTACCCTTACCCTTACCCTTACCCTTGCTTTTACCCTTGAGCTTACCCTTACCCTTACCCTTACCCTTACCCTTAAGCTTACCCTTACCCTTACCCTTACCCTTACCCTTACCCTTACCCTTACCCTTACCCTTACCCTTGCTTTTACCCTTAAGCTTACCCTTACCCTTACCCTTACCCTTACCCTTAAGCTTACCCTTACCCTTACCCTTACCCTTACCCTTACCCTTACCCTTACCCTTACCCTTACCCTTGCTTTTACCCTTAAGCTTACCCTTACCCTTACCCTTACCCTTGCTTTTACCCTTAAGCTTACCCTTACCCTTACCCTTACCCTTACCCTTAAGCTTACCCTTACCCTTACCCTTACCCTTACCCTTACCCTTACCCTTACCCTTACCCTTACCCTTACCCTTACCCTTACCCTTACCCTTACCCTTACCCTTGCTTTTACCCTTAAGCTTACCCTTACCCTTACCCTTAACCTTACCCTTACCCTTACCCTTACCCTTACCCTTACTTTTGCTTTTACCCTTAGGCTTACCCTTACCTTCACCCTTACCCTTACCCTTACCCTTACCCTTACCCTTACCCTTACCCTTACCTTTACCCTTACCCTTGCTTTTACCCTTAAGCTTACCCTTACCCTTACCCTTACCCTTACCCTTACCCTTACTCTTGCTTTTACCCTTAAGCTTACCCTTACCCTTACCCTTACCCTTACCCTTACCCTTGCTTTTACCCTTAGGCTTACCCTTACCCTTTCCCTTACCCTTACCCTTGCTTTTACCCTTAAGCTTACCCTTACCCTTACCCTTACCCTTACCCTTACCCTTACCCTTACCCTTACCCTTACCCTTACCCTTACCCTTACCCTTACCCTTACCCTAACCCTTACCCTTACCCTTAGCCTTACCCTTACCCTTACCCTTACCCTTGCTTTTACCCTTAGGCTTACACTTACCTTTACCCTTACCCTTACCCTTACCCTTACCCTTACCCTTGCTTTCACCCTTAAGCTTACCCTTACCCTTACCCTTACCCTTACCCTTACCCTTACCCTTACCCTTACCCTTACCCTTACCCTTGCTTTTACCCTTAAACTTACCCTTACCCTTACCCTTACCCTTACCCTTACCCTTACCCTTACCCTTACCCTTACCCTTACCCTTACCCTTACCCTTACCCTCACCCTTGCTTTTACCCTTAAGCTTACCCTTACCCTTACCCATACCCTTACCCTTACCCTTACCCTTACCCTTACCCTTGCTTTTACCCTTAAGCTTACCCTTACCCTTACCCTTACCCTTACCCTTGCTTTTACCCTTAGGCTTACCCTTACCCTTACCCTTACCCCTGCTTTTACCCTTAAGCTTACCCTTACCCTTACCCTTACTCTTACCCTTACCCTTACCCTTACACTTGCTTTTACCCTTAGGCTTACCCTTACCTTTACCCTTACCCTTACCCTTACCCTTACCTTTACCCTTACCCTTACCCTTACCCTTACCCTTGCTTTTACCCTTAAGCTAACCCTTACCCTTACCCTTACCCTTACCCTTACCCTTACCCTTACCCTTAACCTTACCCTTACCCTTGCTTTTACCCTTAAGCTCACCCTTACCCTTACCCTTACCCTTACCCTTACACTTACCCTTACCCTGACCCTTACCCTTGCTTTTACCCTTAAGCTTACCCTTACTCTTACCGTTACCCTTACCCTTAAGCTTACCCTTACCCTTACCCTTACCCTTACCCTTACCCTTACCCTTACCCTTGCTTTTACCCTTGAGCTTACCCTTACCCTTACCCTTACCCTTACCCTTACCCTTGCTTTTACCCTTAAGCTTACCCTTACCCTTACCCTTACCCTTAAGCTTACCCTTACCCTTACCCTTACCCTTACCCTTACCCTTGCTTTTACCCTTAAGCTTACCCTTACCCTTACCCTTACCCTTACCCTAACCCTTATCCTTAACCTTACCCTTACCCTTACCCTTACCCTTACCCTTACCCTTACCCTTGCTTTTACCCTTAGGCTTACCCTTACCTTTACCCTTACCATTACCCTTACCCTTATCCTTACCCTTACCCTTACCCTTACCCTTACCCTTGCTTTTACCCTTAAGCTTACCCTTACCCTTACCCTTACCCTTACCCTTACCCTTACCCTTACCCTTACCCTTACCCTTACCCTTGCTTTTACCCTTAAGCTTACCCTTACCCTTACCCTTACCCTTACCCTTACCCTTACCCTTACCCTTACCCTTACCCTTACCCTTACCCTTACCCTTACCCTTACCCTTACCCTTACCCTTACCCTTACCCTTACCCTTGCTTTTACCCTTAAGCTTACCCTTACCCTTACCCTTACTCTTACCCTTACCTTTACCCTTACCCTTACCCTTGCTTTTACCCTTAAGCTTACCCTTACCCTTACCTTTACCCTTACCCTTACCCTTACCCTTACCCTTACCCTTACTCTTACCCTCACCCTTACCCTTACCCTTGCTTTTACCCTTAGGCTTACCCTTACCTTTAGCCTTACCCTTACCCTTACCCTTACCCTTACCCTTACCCTTACCCTTGCTTTTACCCTTAAGCTTACCCTTACCCTTACCCTTACCCTTACCCTTACCCTTACCCTTACCCTTACCCTTGCTTTTACCCTTAAGCTTACGCTTACCCTTACCCTTACCCTTACACTTACCCTTGCTTTTACCCTTAGGCTTACCCTTACCCTTACCCTTACCCTTACCCTTAAGCTTACCCTTACCCTTACCCTTACCCTTACCCTTACCCTTACCCTTACCCTTACCCTTACCCTTACCCTTAGCCTTGCTTTTACCCTTAAGCTTACCCTTACCCTTACCCTTACTCTTACCCTTACCCTTACCCTTACCCTTACCCTTACCCTTGCTTTGACCCTTAGGCTTACCCTTACCTTTACCCTTACCCTTACCCTTACCCTTACCCTTACCCTTACCCTTACCCTTACCCTTGCTTTTACCCTTAAGCTTACCCTTACCCTTACCCTTACCCTTACCCTTACCCTTGCTTTTACCCTTAAGCTTACCCTTACACTTACCCTTACCCTTACCCTTACCCTTGCTTTTACCCTTAGGCTTACCCTTACCCTTACCCTTACCCTTACCCTTGCTTTTACCCTTAAGCTTAACCTTACCCTTACCCTTACCCTTACCCTTACCCTTACCCTTACCCTTACCCTTACCCTTACCCTTACCCTTACCCTTACCCTTACCCTTACCCTTACCCTTACCCTTACCCTTGCCCTTACCCTTGCTTTTACCCTTAAGCTTACCCTTACCCTTACCCTTACCCTTACCCTTACCCTTACCCTTACCCTTGCTTTTACCCTTAAGCTTACCCTTACCCTTACCCTTACGCTTACCCTCACCCTTACCATTACCCTTACACTTGCTTATACCCTTAAGCTTACCCTTACCCTTACACTTACCCTTACCCTTACCCTTACCCTTACCCTTACCCTTACCCTTACCCTTACCCTTACCCTTGCTTTTACCCTTAGGCTTACCCTTACCTTTACCCTTACCCTTACCCTTACCCTTACCCTTACCCTTACCCTTACCCTTACCCTTACCCTTACCCTTGCTTTTACCCTTAAGCTTACCCTTACCCTTACCCTTACTCTTACCCTTACCCTAACCCTTACCCTTGCTTTTACCCTTAAGCTTACCCTTACCCTTACGCTTACCCTTACCCTTACCCTTACCCTTACCCTTACCCTTACCCTTGCTTTTACCCTTAAGCTTACCCTTACCCTTACCCTTACCCTTACCCTTACCCTTACCCTTACCCTTATCCTTACCCTTGCTTTTACCCTTAAGCTTACCCTTACCCTTACCCTTACCCTTACCCTTACCCTTACCCTTACCCTTACCCTTACCCTCACCCTTGCTTTTACTCTTAGGCTTACCCTTACCTTTACCCTTACCTTTACCCTTACCCTTACCCTTACCCTTACCCTCACCCTTACCCTTACCCTTGCTTTTACCCTTAAGCTTACCCTTACCCTTACCCTCACCCTTACCCTTGCTTTTACCCTTAAGCTTACCCTTACCCTTACCCTTAACCTTACCCTTACCCTTGCTTTTACCCTTAGGCTTACCCTTACCCTTACCCTTACCCTTACCCTTGCTTTTACCCTTAAGCTTACCCTTACCCTTACCCTTACTCTTACCCTTACCCTTACCCTTACCCTTACCCTTACCCTTACCCTTACCCTTACCCTTACCCTTGCTTTTACCCTTAGGCTTACCCTTACCTTTACCCTTACCCTAACCCTTACCCTTACCCTTACCCTTACACTTACCCTTGCTTTTACCCTTAAGCTTACCCTTACCCTTACCCTTACCCTTACCCTTACCCTTACCCTTACCCTTACCCTTACCCTTACCCTTACCCTTACCCTTACCCTTACCCTTACCCTTGCTTTTACCCTTAAGCTCACCCTTACCCTTACCCTTACCCTTACCCTTACCCTTACCCTTACCCTTACCCTTACCCTTGCTTTTACCCTTAAGCTTACCCTTACCCTTACCCTTACCCTTACCCTTACCCTTACCCTTACCCTTACCCTTACCCTTACCCTTACCCTTACCCTTGCTTTTACCCTTAGGCTTACCCTTACCTTTACCCTTGCCCTTACCCTTACCCTTACCCTTACCCTTACCCTTACCCTTACCCTTGCTTTTACCCTTAAGCTTACCCTTACCCTTACCCTTACCCTTAAGCTTACCCTTACCCTTACCCTTACCCTTACCCTTACCCTTACCCTTACCCTTACCCTTACCCTTACCCTTACCCTTACCCTTACCCTTGCTTTTACCCTTAAGCTTACCCTTACCCTTACCCTTACCCTTACCCTTACCCTTACCCTTACCCTTGCTTTTACCCTTAAGCTTACCCTTACCCTTACCCTTACCCTTAAGCTTACCCTTACCCTTACCCTTACCCTTACCCTTACCCTTACCCTTACCCTTACCCTTACCCTTACCCTTACCCTTACCCTTACCCTTACCCTTACCCTTACCCTTGCTTTTACCCTTAAGCTTACCCTTACCCTTACCCTTACCCTTACCCTTACCCTTAAGCTTACCCTTACCCTTACCCTTACCCTTACCCTTACCCTTACCCTTAACCTTACCCTTGCTTTTACCCTTAAGCTTACCCTTACCCTTACCCTTACCCTTACCCTTAAGCTTACCCTTACCCTTACCCTTACCCTTACCCTTGCTTTTACCCTTAAGCTTACCCTTACCCTTACCCTTACCCTTACCCTTACCCTTAAGCTTACCCTTACCCTTACCCTTACCCTTACCCTTACCCTTACCCTTACCCTTACCCTTACCCTTACCCTTACCCTTGCTTTTACCCTTAAGCTTACCCTTACCCTTACCCTTACCCTTACCCTTGCTTTTACCCTTAAGCTTACCCTTAACCTTACCCTTACCCTTACCCTTAAGCTTACCCTTACCCTTACCCTTACCCTTACCCTCACCCTTACCCTTACCCTTAAGCTTACCCTTACCCTTACCCTTACCCTTACCCTTACCCTTACCCTTACCCTTACCCTTGCTTTTACCCTTAAGCTTACCCTTACCCTTACCCTTACCCTTACACTTACCCTTGCTTTTACCCTTAGGCTTACCCTTACCCTTACCCTTACCCTTACCCTTAAGCTTACCCTTACCCTTACCCTTACCCTTACCCTTACCCTTACCCTTACCCTTACCCTTACCCTTACCCTTAGCCTTGCTTTTACCCTTAAGCTTACCCTTACCCTTACCCTTACTCTTACCCTTACCCTTACCCTTACCCTTACCCTTACCCTTGCTTTGACCCTTAGGCTTACCCTTACCTTTACCCTTACCCTTACCCTTACCCTTACCCTTACCCTTACCCTTACCCTTACCCTTGCTTTTACCCTTAAGCTTACCCTTACCCTTACCCTTACCCTTACCCTTACCCTTACCCTTGCTTTTACCCTTAAGCTTACCCTTACCCTTACCCTTACCCTTACCCTTACCCTTGCTTTTACCCTTAGGCTTACCCTTACCCTTACCCTTACCCTTACCCTTGCTTTTACCCTTAAGCTTAACCTTACCCTTACCCTTACCCTTACCCTTACCCTTACCCTTACCCTTACCCTTACCCTTACCCTTACCCTTACCCTTACCCTTACCCTTACCCTTACCCTTACCCTTACCCTTACCCTTACCCTTGCTTTTACCCTTAGGCTTAACCTTACCTTTACCCTTACCCTTACCCTTACCCTTACCCTTACTCTTACCCTTACCCTTACCCTTACCCTTACCCTTACCCTTACCCTTACCCTTACCCTTACCCTTACCCTTGCTTTTACCCTTAAGCTTACCCTTACCCTTACCCTTACCCTTACCCTTTCCCTTACCCTTACCCTTGCTTTTACCCTTAAGCTTATCCTTACCCTTACCCTTACCCTTACCCTCACCCTTACCATTACCCTTACACTTGCTTATACCCTTAAGCTTACCCTTACCCTTACACTTACCCTTACCCTTACCCTTACCCTTACCCTTACCCTTACCCTTACCCTTACCCTTACCCTTGCTTTTACCCTTAGGCTTACCCTTACCTTTACCCTTACCCTTACCCTTACCCTTACCCTTACCCTTACCCTTACCCTTACCCTTACCCTTACCCTTACCCTTGCTTTTACCCTTAAGCTTACCCTTACCCTTACCCTTACTCTTACCCTTACCCTAACCCTTACCCTTGCTTTTACCCTTAAGCTTACCCTTACCCTTACGCTTACCCTCACCCTTACCCTTACCCTTACCCTTACCCTTGCTTTTACCCTTAAGCTTACCCTTACCCTTACCCTTACCCTTACGCTTACCCTTACCCTTACCCTTATCCTTACCCTTGCTTTTACCCTTAAGCTTACCCTTACCCTTACCCTTACCCTTACCCTTACCCTTACCCTTACCCTTACCCTTACCCTTGCTTTTACCCTTAAACTTACCCTTACCCTTACCCTTACCCTTACCCTTACCCTTACCCTTACCCTTACCCTTGCTTTTACCCTTAAGCTTACCCTTACCCTTACCCTTACCCTTACCCTTACCCTTGCTTTTACCCTTAGGCTTACCCTTACCCTTACCCTTACCCTTACCCTTGCTTTTACCCTTAAGCTTAACCTTACCCTTACCCTTACCCTTACCCTTACCCTTACCCTTACCCTTACCCTTACCCTTATCCTTACCCTTACCCTTACCCTTACCCTTACCCTTACCCTTACCCTTACCCTTACCCTTACCCTTACCCTTACCCTTACCCTTACCCTTGCTTTTACCCTTAGGCTTAACCTTACCTTTACCCTTACCCTTACCCTTACCCTTACCCTTACTCTTACCCTTACCCTTACCCTTACCCTTACCCTTACCCTTACCCTTACCCTTACCCTTACCCTTACCCTTACCCTTACCCTTGCTTTTACCCTTAAGCTTACCCTTACCCTTACCCTTACCCTTACCCTTACCCTTACCCTTACCCTTGCTTTTACCCTTAAGCTTACCCTTACCCTTACCCTTACCCTTACCCTCACCCTTACCATTATCCTTACACTTGCTTATACCCTTAAGCTTACCCTTACCCTTACACTTACCCTTACCCTTACCCCTACCCTTACCCTTACCCTTACCCTTACCCTTACCCTTACCCTTGCTTTTACCCTTAGGCTTACCCTTACCTTTACCCTTACCCTTACCCTTACCCTTACCCTTACCCTTACCCTTACCCTTACCCTTACCCTTACCCTTGCTTTTACCCTTAAGCTTACCCTTACCCTTACCCTTACTCTTACCCTTACCCTAACCCTTACCCTTGCTTTTACCCTTAAGCTTACCCTTACCCTTACGCTTACCCTTACCCTTACCCTTACCCTTACCCTTACCCTTACCCTTGCTTTTACCCTTAAGCTTACCCTTACCCTTACCCTTACCCTTACCCTTACCCTTACCCTTACCCTTATCCTTACCCTTGCTTTTACCCTTAAGCTTACCCTTACCCTTACCCTTACCCTTACCCTTACCCTTACCCTTACCCTTACCCTCACCCTCACCCTTGCTTTTACTCTTAGGCTTACCCTTACCTTTACCCTTACCTTTACCCTTACCCTTACCCTTACCCTTACCCTCACCCTTACCCTTACCCTTGCTTTTACCCTTAAGCTTACCCTTACCCTTACCCTCACCCTTACCCTTGCTTTTACCCTTAAGCTTACCCTTACCCTTACCCTTAACCTTACCCTTACCCTTGCTTTTACCCTTAGGCTTACCCTTACCCTTACCCTTACCCTTACCCTTGCTTTTACCCTTAAGCTTACCCTTACCCTTACCCTTACTCTTACCCTTACCCTTACCCTTACCCTTACCCTTACCCTTACCCTTACCCTTACCCTTACCCTTACCCTTACCCTTGCTTTTACCCTTAGGCTTACCCTTACCTTTACCCTTACCCTAACCCTTACCCTTACCCTTACCCTTACACTTACCCTTGCTTTTACCCTTAAGCTTACCCTTACCCTTACCCTTACCCTTACCCTTACCCTTACCCTTACCCTTACCCTCACCCTTGCTTTTACCCTTAAGCTCACCCTTACCCTTACCCTTACCCTTACCCTTACCCTTACCCTTACCCTTACCCTTACCCTTGCTTTTACCCTTAAGCTTACCCTTACCCTTACCCTTACCCTTACCCTTACCCTTACCCTTACCCTTACCCTTACCCTTACCCTTACCCTTGCTTTTACCCTTAGGCTTACCCTTACCTTTACCCTTACCCTTACCCTTACCCTTACCCTTACCCTTACCCTTACCCTTACCCTTGCTTTTACCCTTAAGCTTACCCTTACCCTTACCCTTACCCTTAAGCTTACCCTTACCCTTACCCTTACCCTTACCCTTACCCTTACCCTTACCCTTACCCTTACCCTTACCCTTACCCTTACCCTTACCCTTACCCTTGCTTTTACCCTTAAGCTTACCCTTACCCTTACCCTTACCCTTACCCTTACCCTTACCCTTACCCTTGCTTTTACCCTTAAGCTTACCCTTACCCTTACCCTTACCCTTAAGCTTACCCTTACCCTTACCCTTACCCTTACCCTTACCCTTACCCTTACCCTTACCCTTACCCTTACCCTTACCCTTACCCTTACCCTTACCCTTACCCTTACCCTTACCCTTGCTTTTACCCTTAAGCTTACCCTTACCCTTACCCTTACCCTTACCCTTACCCTTAAGCTTACCCTTACCCTTACCCTTACCCTTACCCTTACCCTTAACCTTACCCTTGCTTTTACCCTTAAGCTTACCCTTACCCTTACCCTTACCCTTACCCTTAAGCTTACCCTTACCCTTACCCTTACCCTTACCCTTACCCTTGCTTTTACCCTTAAGCTTACCCTTACCCTTACCCTTACCCTTACCCTTACCCTTAAGCTTACCCTTACCCTTACCCTTACCCTTACCCTTACCCTTACCCTTACCCTTACCCTTACCCTTGCTTTTACCCTTAAGCTTACCCTTACCCTTACCCTTACCCTTACCCTTGCTTTTACCCTTAAGCTTACCCTTAACCTTACCCTTACCCTTACCCTTAAGCTTACCCTTACCCTTACCCTTACCCTTACCCTCACCCTTACCCTTACCCTTACCCTTACCCTTACCCTTACCCTTACCCTTACCCTTACCCTTACCCTTACCCTTGCTTTTACCCTTAAGCTTACCCTTACCCTTACCCTTACCCTTACCCTTACCCTTACCCTTACCCTTACCCTTACCCTTACCCTTACCCTTACCCTTACCCTTGCTTTTACCCTTAGGCTTACCCTTACCTTTACCCTTACCCTTACCCTTACCCTTACCCTTACCCTTACCCTTGCTTTTACCCTTAAGCTTACCCTTACCCTTACCCTTACCCTTACCCTTACTCTTACCCTTACCCTTACCCTTACCCTTACCCTTACCCTTGCTTTTACCCTTAAGCTTACCCTTACCCTTACCCTTACCCTTACCCTTACCCTTGCTTTTACCCTAAGGCTTACCCTTACCCTTACCCTTACCCTTACCCTTGCTTTTACCCTTAAGCTTACCCTTACCCTTACCCTTACCCTTACTCTTACCCTTACCCTTACCCTTACCCTTACCCTTGCTTTTACCCTTAAGCTTACCCTTACCCTTACCCTTACCCTTACCCTTACCCTTACCCTTACCCTTACCCTTACCCTTACCCTTACCCTCACCCTTGCTTTTACCCTTAAGCTTACCCTTACCCTTACCCTTACCCTTACCCTTACCCTTACCCTTACCCTTGCTTTTACCCTTAAGCTTACCCTTACCCTTACCCTTACCCTTGCTTTTACCCTTAGGCTTACCCTTACCCTTACCCTTACCCTTACCCTCACCCTTACCCTTACCCTTACCCTTGCTTTTACCCTTAAGCTTACCCTTACCCTTACCCTTACCCTTACCCTTACCCTTATCCTTACCCTTACCCTTACCCTTACCCTTACCCTTACCCTTACCCTCACCCTTGCTTTTACCCTTAAGCTTACCCTTACCCTTACCCTTACCCTTACCCTTACCCTTGCTTTTACCCTTAAGCTTACCCTTACCCTTACCCTTACCCTTACCCTTACCCTTGCTTTTACCCTTAGGCTTACCCTCACCCTTACCCTTACCCTTACCCTTGCTTTTACCCTTAAGCTTACCCTTACCCTTACCCTTACCCTTACCCTTACCCTTGCTTTTACCCTTAGGCTTACCCTTACCTTTACCCTTACCCTTACCCTTACCCTTACCCTTACCCTTACCCTTACCCTTACCCTTACCCTTACCCTTACCCTTGCTTTTACCCTTAAGCTTACCCTTACCCTTACCCTTACCCTTACCCTTACCCTTACCCTTACCCTTACCCTTACCCTTACCCTTGCTTTTACCCTTAAGCTCACCCTTACCCTTACCCTTACCCTTACCCTCACCCTTACCCTTACTCTTACCCTTACCCTTGCTTTTACCCTTAAGCTTACCCTTACCCTTACCCTTACCCTTAAGCTTACCCTTACACTTACCCTTACCCTTACCCTTACCCTTACCCTTACCCTTGCTTTTACCCTTAAGCTTACCCTTACCCTTACCCTTACCCTTACCCTTACCCTTGCTTTTACCCTTAAGCTTACCCTTACCCTTACCCTTACCCTTACCCTTAAGCTTACGCTTACCCTTACCCTCACCCTTACCCTTACCCTTACCCTTACCCTTGCTTTTACCCTTAAGCTTACCCTTACCCTTACCCTTACCCTTACCCTTACCCTTACCCTTACCCTTACCCTTACCCTTACCCTTACCCTTACCCTTACCCTTACCCTTGCTTTTACCCTTAGGCTTACCCTCACCTTTACCCTTACCATTACCCTTACCCTTACCCTTACCCTTACCCTCACCCTTACCCTTGCTTTTACCCTTAAGCTTACCCTTACCCTTACCCTTACCCTTACCCTTACCCTTACCCTTGCTTTTACCCTTAAGCTTACCCTTACCCTTACTCTTACCCCTACTCTTACGATTACCCTTACCCTTACCCTTACCCTTACCCTTACCCTTGCTTTTACCCTTAAGCTCACCCTTACCCTTACCCTTACCCTTACCCTTACCCTTACCCTTACCCTTACCCTTACCCTTACCCTTACTCTTACTCTTACCCTTGCTTTTACCCTTAAGCTTACCCTTACCCTTACCCTTACCCTTAAGCTTACCCTTACCCTTACCCTTACCCTTACCCTTACCCCTACCCTTACCCTTGCTTTTACCCTTAAGCTTACCCTTACCCTTACCCTTACCCTTACCCTTACCCTTGCTTTTACCCTTAAGCTTACCCTTACCCTTACCCTTACCCTTACCCTTAAGCTTACGCTTACCCTTACCCTTACCCTTACCCTTACCCTTACCCTTACCCTTGCTTTTACCCTTAAGCTTACCCTTACCCTTACCCTTACACTTGCTTTTACCCTTAGGCTTACCCTTACCTTTACCCTTACCATTACCCTTACCCTTACCCTTACCCTTACCCTTGCTTTTACCCTTAAGCTTACCCTTACCCTTACCCTTACCCTTACCCTTACCCTTACCCTTACCCTTGCTTTTACCCTTAAGCTTACCCTTACCCTTACCCTTACCCGTACCCTTACCCTTACCCTTACCCTTACCCTTACCCTTACCCTTACCCTTACCCTTACCCTTACCCTTACCCTTACCCTTACCCTTACCCTTACCCTTACCCTTACCCTTACCCTTACCCTTACCCTTACCCTTACCCTTACCCTTACCCTTACCCTTACCCTTACCCTTGCTTTTACCCTTAAGCTTACCCTTACCCTTACCCTTACCCTTACCCTTACCCTTGCTTTTACCCTTAAGCTTACCCTTACCCTTACTCTTACCCCTACCCTTACCCTTACCCTTACCCTTACCCTTACCCTTACCCTTACCCTTGCTTTTACCCTCAGGCTTACCCTCACCTTTACCCTTACCCTTACCCTTACCCTTACCCTTACCCTTACCCTTACCCTTGCTTTTACCCTTAAGCTTACCCTTACCCTTACCCTTACCCTTACCCTTAGCCTTACCCTTACCCTTGCTTTTACCCTTAAGCTTACCCTTACCCTTACCCTTACCCTTACCCTTACCCTTGCTTTTACCCTTAGGCTTACCCTTACCCTTACCCTTACCCTTACCCTTAAGCTTACCCTTACCCTTACCCTTACCCTTACCCTTACCCTTACCCTTACCCTTACCCTTACCCTTACCCTTACCCTTACCCTTGCTTTTACCCTTAAGCTTACCCTTACCCTTACCCTTACCCTTACCCTTACCCTCACCCTTACCCTTACCCTTACCCTTACTTAGGGTAAAGGTAAGGGTAAGCTTAAGGGTAAAAGCAAGGGTAAGGGTAAGGGTAAGGGTAAGGGTAAGGGTAAGGGTAAGGGTAAGGGTAAGCTTAAGGGTAAGGGTAAGGGTAAGGGTAAGGGTAAGCTTAAGGGTAAAAGCAAGGGTAAGGTTAAGGGTAAGGGTAAGGGTAAGGGTAAGGGTAAGCTTAAGGGTAAGGGTAAGGGTAAGGGTAAGGGTAAGCTTAAGGGTAAAAGCAAGGGTAAGGGTAAGGGTAAGGGTAAGGGTAAGGGTAAGGGTAAGGGTAAGGGTAAGGGTAAGGGTAAGGGTAAGGGTAAGGGTAAGGGTAAGCTTAAGGGTAAGCTTAAGGGTAAGGGTAAGGGTAAGGGTAAGCTTAAGGGTAAAAGCAAGGGTAAGGGTAAGGGTAAGGGTAAGGGTAAGGGAAAGCTTAAGGGTAAAAGCAAGGGTAAGGGTAAGGGTAAGGGTAAGGGTAAGGGTAAGGGTAAGGGTAAGGGTAAGGGTAAGGGTAAGGGTAAGGGTAAGGGTAAGGGTAAGGGTAAGGGTAAGCTTAAGGGTAAGGGTAAGGGTAAGGGTAAGCTTAAGGGTAAAAGCAAGGGTAAGGGTAAGGGTAAGGGTAAGGGTAAAGGTAAGGGTAAGCCTAAGGGTAAAAGCAAGGGTAAGGGTAAGGGTAAGGGTAAGGGTAAGGGTAAGGGTAAGGGTAAGGGTAAGCTTAAGGGTAAAAGCAAGGGTAAGGGTAAGGGTAAGGGTAAGAGTAAGGGTAAGGGTAAGAGTAAGGGTAAGGGTAAGGGTAAGGGTAAGGGTAAGGGTAAGCTTAAGGGTAAAAGCAAGGGTAAGGGTAAGGGTAAGGGTAAGGGTAAGGGTTAGGGTAAGGGTAAAGGTAAGGGTAAGCCTGAGGGTAAAAGCAAGGGTAAGGGTAAGGGTAAGGGTAAGGGTAAGGGTAAGGGTAAGGGTAAGGGTAAGGGTAAGGGTAAGGGTAAGTGTAAGGGTAAGGGTAAGGGTAAGCTTAAGGGTAAAAGCAAGGGTAAGGGTAAGGGTAAGGGTAAGGGTAAGCCTAAGGGTAAAAGCAAGGGTAAGGGTAAGGTTAAGGGTAAGGGTAAGGGTAAGCTTAAGGGTAAAAGCAAGGGTAAGGGTAAGGGTAAGGGTAAGCTTAAGGGTAAAAGCAAGGGTAAGGGTAAGGGTGAGGGTAAGGGTAAGGGTAAGGGTAAGGGTAAAGGTAAGGGTAAGCCTAAGAGTAAAAGCAAGGGTAAGGGTAAGGGTAAGGGTAAGGGTAAGGGTAAGGGTAAGGGTAAGGGTAAGGGTAAGGGTAAGGGTAAGGGTAAGCTTAAGGGTAAAAGCAAGGGTAAGGATAAGGGTAAGGGTAAGGGTAAGGGTAAGGGTAAGGGTAAGGGTAAGGGTAAGGGTAAGGGTAAGGGTAAGCTTAAGGGTAAAAGCAAGGGTAAGGGTAAGGGTAAGGGTAAGGGTAAGGGTAAGGGTAAGGGTAAGGGTAAGGGTAAGGGTAAGGGTAAGGGTAAGCTTAAGGGTAAAAGCAAGGGTAAGGGTAAGGGTGAGGGTAAGGGTAAGGGTAAGGGTAAGGGTAAGCTTAAGGGTAAAAGCAAGGGTAAGGGTAAGGGTAAGGGTAAGGGTAATGGTAAGGGTAAGCCTAAGGGTAAAAGCAAGGGTAAGGGTAAGGGTAAGGGTAAGGGTAAGGGTAAGGGTAAGGGTAAGGGTGAGGGTAAGGGTAAGGGTAAGGGTAAGCTTAAGGGTATAAGCAAGGGTAAGGGTAAGGGTAAGGGTGAGGGTAAGGGTAAGGGTGAGGGTAAGGGTAAGGGTAAGGGTAAGGGTAAGCTTAAGGGTAAAAGCAAGGGTAAGGGTAAGGGTAAGGGTAAGGGTAAGGGTAAGGGTAAGGGTAAGCTTAAGGGTAAAAGCAAGGGTAAGGGTAAGGGTAAGGGTAAGGGTAAGGGTAAGGGTAAGGGTAAGGGTAAGGGTAAGGGTAAGGGTAAGGGTAAGGGTAAAGGTAAGGTTAAGCCTAAGGGTAAAAGCAAGGGTAAGGGTAAGGGTGAGGGTAAGGGTAAGGGTAAGGGTAAGGGTAAGGGTAAGGGTAAGGGTAAGGGTAAGGGTAAGGGTAAGGGTAAGGGTAAGGGTAAGGGTAAGGGTAAGGGTAAGGGTAAGGGTAAGGGTAAGGGTAAGCTTAAGGGTAAAAGCAAGGGTAAGGGTAAGGCTAAGGGTAAGGGTAAGCCTAAGGGTAAAAGCAAGGGTAAGGGTAAGGGTAAGGGTAAGGGTAAGGGTAAGCTTAAGGGTAAAAGCAAGGGTAAGGGTAAGGGTAAGGGTAAGGGTAAGGGTAAGGGTAAGGGTAAGCTTAAGGGTAAAAGCAAGGGTAAGGGTAAGGGTAAGGGTAAGGGTAAGGGTAAGGGTAAGGGTAAGGGTAAGGGTAAGGGTAAGGGTAAGGGTAAAGGTAAGGGTAAGCCTAAGGGTCAAAGCAAGGGTAAGGGTAAGGGTAAGGGTAAGGGTAAGGGTAAGGGTAAGGGTAAGGGTAAGGGTAAGCTTAAGGGTAAAAGCAAGGGTAAGGGTAAGGGTAAGGTTAAGGGTAAGGGTAAGGGTAAGGGTAAGGGTAAGGCTAAGGGTAAGGGTTAGCTTAAGGGTAAGGGTAAGGGTAAGGGTAAGGGTAAGCCTAAGGGTAAAAGCAAGGGTAAGTGTAAGGGTAAGGGTTAGGGTAAGGGTAAGCTTACCCTTACCCTTACCCTTACCCTTACCCTTGCTTTTACCCTTAAGCTTACCCTTACCCTTACCCTTACCCTTACCCTCACCCTTACCCTTACCCTTACCCTTATCCTTTCCCTTGCTTTTACCCTTAAGCTTACCCTTACCCTTACCCTTACCCTTTCCCTTACCCTTACCCTTACCCTTACCCTTACCCTTGCTTTTACTCTTAGGCTTACCCTTACCTTTACCCTTACCCTTACCCTTACCCTTACCCTCACCCTTACCCTTACCCTTGCTTTCACCCTTAAGCTTACCCTTACCCTTACCCTTACCCTTACCCTTACCCTTGCTTTTACCCTTAAGCTTACCCTTACCCTTACCCTTAACCTTACCCTTACCCTTGCTTTTACCCTTAGGCTTACCCTAACCCTTACCCTTACCCTTACCCTTGCTTTTACCCTTAAACTTACCCTTACCCTTACCCTTACTCTTACCCTTACCCTTACCCTTACCCTTACCCTTACCCTTACCCTTACCCTTACCCTTGCTTTTACCCTTAGGCTTACCCTTACCTTTACCCTTACCCTAACCCTTACCCTCACCCTTACCCTTGCTTTTACTCTTAGGCTTACCCTTACCTTTACCCTTACCCTTACCCTTACCCTTACCCTCACCCTTACCCTTACCCTTGCTTTTACCCTTAAGCTTACCCTTACCCTTACCCTTACCCTTACCCTTACCCTTGCTTTTACCCTTAAGCTTACCCTTACCCTTACCCTTAACCTTACCCTTACCCTTGCTTTTACCCTTAGGCTTACCCTTACCCTTACCCTTACCCTTACCCTTGCTTTTACCCTTAAGCTTACCCTTACCCTTACCCTTACTCTTACCCTTACTCTTACCCTTACCCTTACCCTTACCCTTACCCTTACCCTTACCCTTACCCTTGCATTTACCCTTAAGCTTACCCTTACCCTTACCCTTACCCTTACCCTTACCCTTACCCTTGCTTTTACCCTTAAGCTTACCCTTACCCTTACCCTTACCCTTACCCTTGCTTTTACCCTTAGGCTTACCCTTACCCTTACCCTTACCCTTACCCTTGCTTTTACCCTTAAGCTTACCCTTACCCTTACCCTTACCCTTACCCTTACCCTTACCCTTACCCTTACCCTTACCCTTACCCTTACCCTTGCTTTTACCCTTAAGCTCACCCTTACCCTTACCCTTACCCTTACCCTTACCCTTACCCTTACCCTTACCCTTACCCTTACCCTTGCTTTTACCCTTAAGCTTACCGTTACCCTTACCCTTACCCTTACCCTTACCCTTACTCTTACCCTTACCCTTACCCTTACCCTTGCTTTTACCCTTAGGCTTACCCTTACCTTTACCCTTACCCTTACCCTTACCCTTACCCTTACCCTTGCTTTTACCCTTAAGCTTACCCTTACCCTTACCCTTACCCTTAAGCTTACCCTTACCCTTACCCTTACCCTTACCCTTACCCTTACCCTTACCCTTACCCTTACCCTTACCCTTACCCTTACCCTTGCTTTTACCCTTGCTTTTACCCTTAAGCTTACCCTTACCCTTACCCTTACCCTTAAGCTTACCCTTACCCATACCCTTACCCTTACCCTTACCCTTATCCTTACCCTTACCCTTACCCTTACCCTTACCCTTACCCTTGCTTTTACCCTTAAGCTTACCCTTACCCTTACCCTTACCCTTACCCTTAAGCTTACCCTTACCCTTACCCTTACCCTTACCCTTACCCTTAACCTTACCCTTGCTTTTACCCTTAAGCTTACCCTTACCCTTACCCTTACCCTTACCCTTAAGCTTACCCTTACCCTTACCCTTACCCTGACCCTTACCCTTGCTTTTACCCTTAAGCTTACCCTTACCCTTACCCTTACCCTTACCCTTAAGCTTACCCTTACCCTTACCCTTACCCTTACCCTTACCCTTACCCTTACCCTTACCCTTACCCTTACCCTTACCCTTACCCTTGCTTTTACCCTTAAGCTTACCCTTACCCTTACCCTAAGTAAGGGTAAGGGTAAGGGTAAGGGTAAGGGTAAGGGTTAGGGTAAGGGTAAGGGTAAGGGTAAGGGTAAGGGTAAGGGTAAGGGTAAGGGTAAGCTTAAGGGTAAAAGCAAGGGTAAGGGTAAAGGTAAGGGTAAGGGTAAGGGTAAGGGTAAGGGTAAGGGTAAGGGTAAGGGTAAGCTTAAGGGTAAGGGTAAGGGTAAGGGTAAGGGTAAGCCTAAGGGTAAAAGCAAGGGTAAGGGTAAGGGTAAGGGTAAGGGTAAGGGTAAGCTTAAGGGTAAAAGCAAGGGTAAGGGTAAAGCTAAGGGTAAGGGTAAGGGTAAGGGTAAGGGTAAGCTTAAGGGTAAAAGCAAGGGTAAGGGTAAGGGTAAGGGTAAGGGTAAGGGTAAGGGTAAGGGTAAGGGTAAGGGTAAGGGTAAGGGTAAAGGTGAGGGTAAGCCTAAGGGTAAAAGCAAGGGTAAGGGTAAGGGTAAGGGTAAGGGTAAGGGTAAGGGTAAGGGTAAGGGTAGGGGTAAGAGTAAGGGTAAGGGTAAGCTTAAGGGTAAAAGCAAGGGTAAGGGTAAGGGTAAGGGTAAGGGTAAGGGTAAGGGTAAGCTTAAGGGTAAAAGCAAGGGTAAGGGTAAGGGTAAGGGTAAGGGTAAGGGTAAGGGTAAGGGTAAGGGTAAGGGTAAGGGTAAGGGTAAGGGTAAGGGTAAGGGTAAGGGTAAGGGTAAGGGTAAGGGTAAGGGTAAGGGTAAGGGTAAGGGTAAGCTTAAGGGTAAAAGCAAGGGTAAGGGTAAGGGTAAGGGTAAGGGTAAGGGTAAGGGTAATGGTAAGGGTAAAGGTAAGGGTAAGCCTAAGGGTAAAAGCAAGGGTAAGGGTAAGGGTAAGGGTAAGGGTAAGGGTAAGGGTAAGGGTAAGGGTAAGGGTAAGGGTAAGGGTAAGGGTAAGCTTAAGGGTAAAAGCAAAGGTAAGGGTAAGGGTAAGGGTAAGGGTAAGGGTAAGCTTAAGGGTAAGGGTAAGGGTAAGGGTAAGCTTAAGGGTAAAAGCAAGGGTAAGGGAAAGGGTAAGGGTAAGGGTAAGGGTAAGGGTAAGGGTAAGCTTAAGGGTAAGGGTAAGGGTAAGGGTAAGGGTAAGCTTAAGGGTAAAAGCAAGGGTAAGGGTAAGGGTAAGGGTAAGGGTAAGCTTAAGGGTAAAAGCAAGGGTAAGGGTAAGGGTTAGGGTAAGGGTAAGCTTAAGGGTAAAAGCAAGGGTAAGGGTAAGGGTAAGGGTAAGGGTAAGGGTAAGGGTAAGGGTAAGCTTAAGGGTAAAAGCAAGGGTGAGGGTAAGGGTAAGGGTAAGGGTAAGGGTAAGGGTAAGGGTAAGGGTAAGGGTAAGCTTAAGGGTAAAAGCAAGGGTAAGGGTAAGGGTAAGGGTAAGGGTAAGGGTAAGGGTAAGGGTAAGGGTAAGGGTAAGGGTAAGCTTAAGGGTAAAAGCAAGGGTAAGGGTAAGAGTAAGGGTAAGGGTAAGGGTAAATGTAAGGGTAAGCCTAAGGGTAAAAGCAAGGGTAAGGGTAAGGGTAAGGGTAAGGGTAAGGGTAAGGGTAAGGGTAAGGGTAAGGGTAAGGGTAAGGGTAAGGGTAAGGGTAAGGGTAAGGGTAAGGGTAAGGGTAAGGGTAAGGGTAAGGGTAAGGGTAAGGGTAAGGGTAAGCTTAAGGGTAAAAGCAAGGGTAAGGGTAAGGGTAAGGGTAAGGGTAAGCCTAAGGGTAAAAGCAAGGGTAAGGGTAAGGGTAAGGGTAAGGGTAAGGGTAAGGGTAAGCTTAAGGGTAAAAGCAAGGGTAAGGGTAAGGGTAAGGGTAAGGGTAAGGGTAAGGGTAAGCTTAAGGGTAAAAGCAAGGGTAAGGGTAAGGGTAAGGGTAAGGGTAAGGGTAAGGGTAAGGGTAAGGGTAAGGGTAAAGGTAAGGGTAAGCCCAAGGGTAAAAGCAAGGGTAAGGGTAAGGGTAAGGGTAAGGGTAAGGGTAAGGGTAAGGGTAAGGGTAAGGGTAAGGGTAAGCTTAAGGGTAAAAGCAAGGGTAAGGGTAAGGGTAAGGGTAAGGGTAAGGGTAAGGGTAAGGGTAAGGGTAAGGGTAAGGGTAAGGGTAAGGGTAAGCTTAAGGGTAAGGGTAAGGGTAAGGGTAAGGGTAAGGGTAAGCTTAAGGGTAAAAGCAAGGGTAAGGGTAAGGGTAAGGGTAAGGGTAAGCTTAAGGGTAAAAGCAAGGGTAAGGGTAAGAGTAAGGGTAAGGGTAAGGGTAAGGGTAAGGGTAAGGGTAAGCTTAAGGGTAAGGGTAAGGGTAAGGGTAAGGGTAAGCTTAAGGGTAAAAGCTAGGGTAAGGGTAAGGGTAAGGGTAAGGGTAAGGGTAAGCTTAAGGGTAAGGGTAAGGGTAAGGGTAAGCTTAAGGGTAAAAGCAAGGGTAAGGTTAAGGGTAAGGGTAAGGGTAAGGGTAAGGGTAAGGGTAAGCTTAAGGGTAAGGGTAAGGGTAAGGGTAAGGTTAAGCTTAAGGGTAAAAGCAAGGGTAAGGGTAAGGGTAAGGGTAAGGGTAAGGGTAAGGGTAAGGGTAAGGGTAAGGGTAAGGGTAAGGGTAAGGGTAAGGGTAAGCTTAAGGGTAAGCTTAAGGGTAAAAGCAAGGGTAAGGGTAAGAGTAAGGGTAAGGGTAAGGGTAAGGGTAAGGGTAAGCTTAAGGGTAAAAGCAAGGGTAAGGGTAAGGGTAAGGGTAAGGGTAAGGGTAAGGGTAAGGGTAAGGGTAAGCTTAAGGGTAAGGGTAAGGGTAAGGGTAAGCTTAAGGGTAAAAGCAAGGGTAAGGGTAAGGGTAAGGGTAAGGGTAAGGGTAAAGGTAAGGGTAAGCCTAAGGGTAAAAGCAAGGGTAAGGGTAAGGGTAAGGGTAAGGGTAAGGGTAAGGGTAAGGGTAAGGGTAAGGGTAAGGGTAAGCTTAAGGGTAAAAGCAAGGGTAAGGGTAAGGGTAAGGGTAAGGGTAAGGGTAAGGATAAGGGTAAGAGTAAGGGTAAGCTTAAGGGTAAAAGCAAGGGTAAGGGTAAGGGTAAGGGTAAGGGTAAGGGTAAGGGTAAGGGTAAGGGTAAGGGTAAGGGTAAGGGTAAGGGTAAGGGTAAGGGTAAGGGTAAGCTTAAGGGTAAAAGCAAGGGTAAGGGTAAGGGTAAGGGTAAGGGTAAGGGTTAGGGTAAGGGTAAAGGTAAGGGTAAGCCTAAGGGTAAAAGCAAGGGTAAGGGTAAGGGTAAGGGTAAGGGTAAAGGTAAGGGTAAGGGTAAGGGTAAGGGTAAGGGTAAGAGTAAGGGTAAGGGTAAGGGTAAGCTTAAGGGTAAAAGCAAGGGTAAGGGTAAGGGTAAGGGTAAGGGTAAGCCTAAGGGTAAAAGCAAGGGTAAGGGTAAGGTTAAGGGTAAGGGTAAGGGTAAGCTTAAGGGTAAAAGCAAGGGTAAGGGTAAGGGTAAGGGTAAGGGTAAGGGTAAGCTTAAGGGTAAAAGCAAGGGTAAGGGTAAGGGTGAGGGTAAGGGTAAGGGTAAGGGTAAGGGTAAAGGTAAGGGTAAGCCTAAGAGTAAAAGCAAGGGTAAGGGTAAGGGTAAGGGTAAGGGTAAGGGTAAGGGTAAGGGTAAGGGTAAGCTTAAGGGTAAAAGCAAGGGTAAGGATAAGGGTAAGGGTAAGGGTAAGGGTAAGGGTAAGGGTAAGGGTAAGGGTAAGGGTAAGGGTAAGGGTAAGGGTAAGGGTAAGGGTAAGGGTAAGGGTAAGCTTAAGGGTAAAAGCAAGGGTAAGGGTAAGGGTAAGGGTAAGGGTAAGGGTAAGGGTAAGGGTAAGGGTAAGGGTAAGGGTAAGGGTAAGCTTAAGGGTAAAAGCAAGGGTAAGGGTAAGGGTAAGGGTAAGTGTAAGCTTAAGGGTAAAAGCAAGGGTAAGGGTAAGGGTAAGGGTAAGGGTAAGGGTAAGGGTAAGGGTAAGGGTAAAGGTAAGGGTAAGCCTAAGGGTAAAAGCAAGGGTAAGGGTAAGGGTAAGGGTAAGGGTAAGGGTAAGGGTAAGGGTAAGGGTAAGGGTAAGGGTAAGGGTAAGGGTAAGGGTAAGCTTAAGGGTATAAGCAAGGGTAAGGGTTAGGGTAAGGGTGAGGGTAAGGGTAAGGGTAAGGGTAAGGGTAAGCTTAAGGGTAAAAGCAAGGGTAAGGGTAAGGGTAAGGGTAAGGGTAAGGGTAAGGGTAAGGGTAAGGGTAAGCTTAAGAGTAAAAGCAAGGGTAAGGGTAAGGGTAAGGGTAAGGGTAAGGGTAAGGGTAAGGGTAAGGGTAAGGGTAAGGGTAAGGGTAAGGGTAAGGGTAAGGGTAAGGGTAAGGGTAAGGGTAAGGGTAAGGGTAAGGGTGAAGGTAAGGTTAAGCCTAAGGGTAAAAGCAAGGGTAAGGGTAAGGGTAAGGGTAAGGGTAAGGGTAAGGGTAAGGGTAAGCTTAAGGGTAAAAGCAAGGGTAAGGGTAAGGGTAAGAGTAAGGGTAAGCCTAAGGGTAAAAGCAAGGGTAAGGGTAAGGGTAAGGGTAAGGGTAATGTGCCCTTACCCTTACCCTTACCCTCACCCTCACCCTTGCTTTTACCCTTGAGCTTACCCATACCGTTACCCTTACCCTTACCCTTACCCTTACCCTTACCCTTACCCTTACCCTTACCCTTACCCTTGCTTTTACCCTTAGGCTTACCCTTACCTTTACCCTCACCCTTACCCTTACCCTTACCCTTACCCTTACCCTTACCCTTACCCTTACCCTTACCCTTGCTTTTACCCTTAAGCTTACCCTTACCCTTACCCTTACCCTTACCCTTACCCTTACCCTTACCCTTACCCTTTCCCTTACCTTTACCCTTACCCTTTCCCTTGCTTTTACCCTTAAGCTTACCCTTACCCTTACCCTTACCCTTACCCTTACCCTTACCCTTACCCTTACCCTTACCCTTACCCTTACCCTTACCCTTACCCTTACCCTTACCCTTACCCTTACCCTTACCCTTGCTTTTACCCTTAGGCTTACCCTTACCTTTACCCTTACCCTTACCCTTACCCTTACCCTTACCCTTACCCTTACCCTTGCTTTTACCCTTAAGCTTACCCTTACCCTTAAGGGTAAAAGCAAGGGTAAGGGTAAGGGTAAGGGTAAGGGTAAGGGTAAGGGTAAGGGTAAGGGTAAGCTTGAGGGTGAAAGCAAGGGTAAGGGTAAGGGTAAGGGTAAGGGTAAGGGTAAGGGTAAGGGTAAGGGTAAAGGTAAGGGTAAGCCTAAGGGTAAAAGCGAGGGTAAGGGTAAGGGTAAGGGTAAGGGTAAGGGTGAGGGTAAGGGTAAGCTTAAGGGTAAAAGCAAGGGTAAGGGTAAGGGTAAGGGTAAGGGTAAGGGTAAGGGTAAGGGTAAGGGTAAGGGTAAGGGTAAGGGTAAGCTTAAGGGTAAAAGCAAGGGTAAGGGTAAGGGTAAGGGTAAGGGTAAGGGTAAGGGTAAGGGTAAGGGTAAGGGTAAAGGTAAGGGTAAGGGTAAGGGTAAGGGTAAGGGTAAGGGTAAGGGTAAGCTTAAGGGTAAAAGCAAGGGTAAGGGTTAGGGTAAGGGTAAGGGTAAGGGTAAGGGTAAGGGTAAGCTTAAGGGTAAAAGCAAGGGTAAGGGTAAGGGTAAGGGTAAGGGTAAGGGTAAGGGTAAGGGTAAGGGTAAGGGTAAGGGTAAGGGTAAGGGTAAGCTTAAGGGTAAAAGCAAGGGTAGGGGTAAGGGTAAGGGTAAGGGTAAGGGTAAGGGTAAGGGTAAGCTTAAGGGTAAAAGCAAGGGTAAGGGTAAGGGTAAGGGTAAGGGTAAGGGTTAGGGTAAGGGTAAAGGTAAGGGTGAGCCTAAGGGTAAAAGCAAGGGTAAGGGTAAGGGTAAGGGTAAGGGTAAGGGTAAGGGTAAGGGTAAGGGTAAGGGTAAGGGTAAGGGTAAGAGTAAGGGTAAGGGTAAGGGTAAGCTTAAGGGTAAAAGCAAGGGTAAGGGTAAGGGTTAGGGTAAGGGTAAGCCTAAGGGAAAAAGCAAGGGTAAGGGTAAGGGTAAGGGTAAGGGTAAGGGTAAGCTTAAGGGTAAAAGCAAGGGTAAGGGTAAGGGTAAGGGTAAGGGTAAGGGTAAGGGTAAGGGTAAGCTTAAGGGTGAAAGCAAGGGTAAGGGTAAGGGTAAGGGTAAGGGTAAGGGTAAGGGTAAGGGTAAGGGTAAGGGTAAGGGTAAGGGTAAGGGTAAAAGTAAGGGTAAGCCTAAGGGTAAAAGCAAGGGTAAGGGTAAGGGTAAGGGTAAGTTTAAGGGTAAGCTTAAGGGTAAAAGCAAGGGTAAGGGTAAGGGTAATGGTAAGGGTAAGGGTAAGGGTAAGGGTAAGGGTAAGCTTAAGGGTAAAAGCAAGGGTAAGGGTAAGGGTAAGGGTAAGGGTAAGGGTAAGGGTAAGGGTAAGGGTAAGCTTAAGGGTAAAAGCAAGGGTAAGGGTAAGGGTAAGGGTAAGCCTAAAGGTAAAAGCAAGGGTAAGGGTAAGGGTAAGGGTAAGGTTAAGGGTAAGGGTTAGGGTAAGGGTAAGGGTAAGGGTAAGGGTAAGGGTAAGGGTAAGCTTAAGGGTAAAAGCAAGGGTAAGGGTAAGGGTAAGGGTAAGGGTAAGGGTAAGGGTAAGGGTAAGGGTAAGGGTAAGGGTAAGGGTAAGGGTAAGGGTAAGCTTAAGGGTAAGGGTAAGGGTAAGGGTAAGGGTAAGCTTAAGGGTAAAAGCAAGGGTAAGGGTAAGGGTAAGGGTAAGGGTAAGGGTAAGGGTAAGCTTAAGGGTAAAAGCAAGGGTAAGGGTAAGGGTAAGGGTAAGGGTAAGGGTAAGGGTAAGGGTAAGCTTAAGGGTAAGGGTAAGGGTAAGGGTAAGGGTAAGCTTAAGGGTACAAGCAAGGGTAAGGGTCAGGGTAAGGGTAAGTGTAAGGGTGAGGGTAAGGGTAAGGGTAAGGGTGAGCTTAAGGGTAAAAGCAAGGGTAAGGGTAAGGTTAAGGGTAAGGGTAAGGGTAAGGGTAAGGGTTAGCTTAAGGGTAAAAGCAAGGGTAAGGGTAAGGGTAAGGGTAAGGGTAAGGGTAAGGGTAAGGGTAAGGGTAAGAGTAAGGGTAAGGGTAAAGGTAAGGGTAAGCCTAAGGGTAAAAGCAAGGGTAAGGGTAAGGGTAAGGGTAAGAGTAAGGGTAAGGGTAAGGGTAAGGGTAAGCTTAAGGGTAAAAGCAAGGGTAAGGGTAAGGGTAAGGGTAAGGGTAAGCCTAAGGGTAAAAGCAAGGGTAAGGGTAAGGGTAAGGGTAAGGGTAAGGGTAAGCTTAAGGGTAAAAGCAAGGGTAAGGGTAAGGGTAAGGGTAAGGGTAAGGGTAAGCTTAAGGGTAAAAGCAAGGGTGAGGGTAAGGGTAAGGGTAAGGGTAAGGGTAAGGGTAAGGGTAAGGGTAAGGGTAAGGGTAAGGGTAAGCTTAAGGGTAAAAGCAAGGGTAAGGGTAAGGGTAAGGGTAAGGGTAAGGGTAAGGGTAAGGGTAAGGGTAAGCTTAAGGGTAAAAGCAAGGGTAAGGGTAAGGGTAAGGCTAAGGGTAAGGGTAAAGGTAAGGGTAAGCCTAAGGGTAAAAGCAAGGGTAAGGGTAAGGGTAAGGGTAAGGGTAAGGGTAAGGGTAAGGGTTAGGGTAAGGGTAAGGGTAAGGGTAAGGGTAAGGGTAAGGGTAAGGGTAAGGGTAAGGGTAAGGGTAAGGGTAAGGGTAAGGGTAAGGGTAAGGGTAAGGGTAAGCTTAAGGGTAAAAGCAAGGGTAAGGGTAAGGGAAAGGGTAAGGGTAAGCCTAAGGGTAAAAGCAAGGGTAAGGGTAAGGGTAAGGGTAAGGGTAAGGGTAAGCTTAAGGGTAAAAGCAAGAGTAAGGGTAAGGGTAAGGGTAAGGGTAAGGGTAAGGGTAAGCTTAAGGGTAAAAGCAAGGGTAAGGGTAAAGGTAAGGGTAAGGGTAAGGGTAAGGGTAAGGGTAAGGGTAAGGGTAAGGGTAAGGGTAAAGGTAAGGGTAAGCCTAAGGGTAAAAGCAAGGGTAGGGGTAAGGGTAAGGGTAAGGGTAAGGGTAAGGGTAAGGGTAAGGGTAAGGTTAAGGGTAAGGGTAAGGGTAAGCTTAAGGGTAAAAGCAAGGGTAAGGGTAAGGGTAAGGGTAAGGGTAAGGGTAAGGGTAAGGGTAAGGGTAAGGGTAAGGGTAAGGGTAAGGGTAAGGGTAAGCTTAAGGGTAAGGGTAAGGGTAAGGGTAAGGGTAAGCTTAATGGTAAAAGCAACGGTAAGGGTAAGGGTAAGGGTAAGGGTAAGCTTAAGGGTAAAAGCAAGGGTAAGGGTAAGGGTAAGGGTAAGGGTAAGGGTAAGGGTAAGGGTAAGGGTAAGGGTAAGGGTAAGCTTAAGGGTAAGGGTAAGGGTAAGGGTAAGGGTAAGGGTAAGGGTAAGGGTAAGGGTAAGGGTAAGGGTAAGGGTGAGGGTAAGGGTAAGCTTAAGGGTATAAGCAAGGGTAAGGGTAAGGGTAAGGGTGAGGGTAAGGGTAAGGGTAAGGGTAAGGGTAAGGGTAAGCTTAAGGGTAAAAGCAAGGGTAAGGGTAACGGTAAGAGTAAGGGTAAGGGTAAGGGTAAGGGTAAGGGTAAGCTTAAGGGTAAAAGCAAGGGTAAGGGTAAGGGTAAGGGTAAGGGTAAGGGTAAGGGTAAGGGTAAGGGTAAGGGTAAGGGTAAGGGTAAGGGTAAGGGTAAGGGTAAGGGTAAGGGTAAGGGTAAGGGTAAGGGTAAGGGTAAGGGTAAAGGTAAGGTTAAGCCTAAGGGTAAAAGCAAGGGTAAGGGTAAGGGTAAGGGTAAGGGTAAGGGTGAGGGTAAGGGTAAGGGTAAGGGTAAGGGTAAAGGTAAGGGTAAGCTTAAGGGTAAAAGCAAGGGTAAGGGTAAGGGTAAGGGTAAGGGTAAGCCTAAGGGTAAAAGCAAGGGTAAGGGTAAGGGTAAGGGTAAGGGTAAGGGTAAGCTTAAGGGTAAAAGCAAGGGTAAGGGTAAGGGTAAGGGTAAGGGTAAGGGTAAGGGTAAGGGTAAGGGTAAGCTTAAGGGTAAAAGCAAGGGTAAGGATAAGGGTAAGGGTAAGGGTTAGGGTAAGGGTAAGGGTAAGGGTAAAGGTAAGGGTAAGCCTAAGCGTCAAAGCAAGGGTAAGAGTAAGGGTAAGGGTAAGGGTAAGGGTAAGGGTAAGGGTAAGGGTAAGGGTAAGGGTAAGCTTAAGGGTAAAAGTAAGGGTAAGCGTAAAGGTAAGGGTAAGGGTAAGGGTAAGGGTAAGGGTAAGCTTAAGGGTAAGGGTAAGGGTAAGGGTAAGGGTAAGCCTAAGGGTAAAAGCAAGGGTAAGTGTAAGGGTAAGGGTAATGGTAAGGGTAAGCTTAAGGGTAAAAGCAAGGGTAAGGGTAAGGGTAAGGGTAAGGGTAAGGGTAAGGGTAAGGGTAAGGGTAAGGGTAAGGGTAAGGGTAAGGGTAAGGGTAAGGGTAAGCTTAAGGGTAAAAGCAAGGGTAAGGGTAAGGGTAAGGGTAAGGGTTAGGGTAAGGGTAAGGCTAAAGGTAAGGGTAAGCCTAAGGGTAAAAGCAAAGGTAAGGGTAAGGGTAAGGGTAAGGGTAAGGGTAAGGGTAAGGGTAAGGGTAAGGGTAAGGGTAAGGGTAAGGGTAAGGGTAAGGGTAAGGGTAAGGGTAAAGGTAAGGGTAAGGGTAAGCTTAAGGGTAAAAGCAAGGGTAAGGGTAAGGGTAAGGGTAAGGGTAAGAGTAAGGGTAAGGGTAAGGGTAAGCTTAAGGGTAAAAGCAAGGGTAACTGTAAGGGTAAGGGTAAGGGTAAGGGTAAGGGTAAGGGTAAGGGTAAGGGTAAGGGTAAGGGTAAGGGTAAGCTTAAGGGTAAAAGCAAGGGTAAGGGTAAGGGTAAGGGTAAGGGTAAGGGTAAGGGTAAGGGTAAGGGTAAGGGTAAGGGTAAGGGTAAGCTTGAGGGTAAAAGCAAGGGTAAGGGTAAGGGTAAGGGTAAGGGTAAGGGTAAGGGTAATGGTAAGGGTAAAGGTAAGGGTAAGCCTAAGGGTAAAAGCAAGGGTAAGGGTAAGGGTAAGGGTAAGGTTAAGGGTAAGGGTTAGGGTAAGGGTAAGGGTAAGAGTAAGCTTAAGGGTAAAAGCAAGGGTAAGGGTAAGGGTAAGGGTAAGGGTAAGGGTAAGGGTAAGGGTAAGGGTAAGCTTAAGGGTAAGCTTAAGGGTAAAAGCAAGGGTAAGGGTAAGAGTAAGGGTAAGGGTAAGGGTAAGGGTAAGGGTAAGCTTAAGGGTAAAAGCAAGGGTAAGGGTAAGGGTAAGGGTAAGGGTAAGGGTAAGGGTAAGGGTAAGGGTAAGCTTAAGGGTAAGGGTAAGGGTAAGGGTAAGCTTAAGGGTAAAAGCAAGGGTAAGGGTAAGGGTAAGGGTAAGGGTAAGGGTAAAGGTAAGGGTAAGCCTAAGGGTAAAAGCAAGGGTAAGGGTAAGGGTAAGGGTAAGGGTAAGGGTAAGGGTAAGGGTAAGGGTAAGGGTAAGCTTAAGGGTAAAAGCAAGGGTAAGGGTAAGGGTAAGGGTAAGGGTAAGGGTAAGGATAAGGGTAAGAGTAAGGGTAAGCTTAAGGGTAAAAGCAAGGGTAAGGGTAAGGGTAAGGGTAAGGGTAAGGGTAAGGGTAAGGGTAAGGGTAAGGGTAAGGGTAAGGGTAAGGGTAAGGGTAAGGGTAAGGGTAAGGGTAAGCTTAAGGGTAAAAGCAAGGGTAAGGGTAAGGGTAAGGGTAAGGGTAAGGGTTAGGGTAAGGGTAAAGGTAAGGGTAAGCCTAAGGGTAAAAGCAAGGGTAAGGGTAAGGGTAAGGGTAAGGGTAAAGGTAAGGGTAAGGGTAAGGGTAAGGGTAAGGGTAAGAGTAAGGGTAAGGGTAAGGGTAAGCTTAAGGGTAAAAGCAAGGGTAAGGGTAAGGGTAAGGGTAAGGGTAAGCCTAAGGGTAAAAGCAAGGGTAAGGGTAAGGTTAAGGGTAAGGGTAAGGGTAAGCTTAAGGGTAAAAGCAAGGGTAAGGGTAAGGGTAAGGGTAAGGGTAAGGGTAAGCTTAAGGGTAAAAGCAAGGGTAAGGGTAAGGGTGAGGGTAAGGGTAAGGGTAAGGGTAAGGGTAAAGGTAAGGGTAAGCCTAAGAGTAAAAGCAAGGGTAAGGGTAAGGGTAAGGGTAAGGGTAAGGGTAAGGGTAAGGGTAAGGGTAAGGGTAAGCTTAAGGGTAAAAGCAAGGGTAAGGATAAGGGTAAGGGTAAGGGTAAGGGTAAGGGTAAGGGTAAGGGTAAGGGTAAGGGTAAGGGTAAGGGTAAGGGTAAGGGTAAGGGTAAGGGTAAGGGTAAGGGTAAGCTTAAGGGTAAAAGCAAGGGTAAGGGTAAGGGTAAGGGTAAGGGTAAGGGTAAGGGTAAGGGTAAGGGTAAGGGTAAGGGTAAGGGTAAGCTTAAGGGTAAAAGCAAGGGTAAGGGTAAGGGTAAGGGTAAGTGTAAGCTTAAGGGTAAAAGCAAGGGTAAGGGTAAGGGTAAGGGTAAGGGTAAGGGTAAGGGTAAGGGTAAAGGTAAGGGTAAGCCTAAGGGTAAAAGCAAGGGTAAGGGTAAGGGTAAGGGTAAGGGTAAGGGTAAGGGTAAGGGTAAGGGTAAGGGTAAGGGTAAGGGTAAGGGTAAGGGTAAGCTTAAGGGTATAAGCAAGGGTAAGGGTTAGGGTAAGGGTGAGGGTAAGGGTAAGGGTAAGGGTAAGGGTAAGCTTAAGGGTAAAAGCAAGGGTAAGGGTAAGGGTAAGGGTAAGGGTAAGGGTAAGGGTAAGGGTAAGCTTAAGAGTAAAAGCAAGGGTAAGGGTAAGGGTAAGGGTAAGGGTAAGGGTAAGGGTAAGGGTAAGGGTAAGGGTAAGGGTAAGGGTAAGGGTAAGGGTAAGGGTAAGGGTAAGGGTAAGGGTAAGGGTGAAGGTAAGGTTAAGCCTAAGGGTAAAAGCAAGGGTAAGGGTAAGGGTAAGGGTAAGGGTAAGGGTAAGGGTAAGGGTAAGCTTAAGGGTAAAAGCAAGGGTAAGGGTAAGGGTAAGAGTAAGGGTAAGCCTAAGGGTAAAAGCAAGGGTAAGGGTAAGGGTAAGGGTAAGGGTAATGTGCCCTTACCCTTACCCTTACCCTCACCCTCACCCTTGCTTTTACCCTTGAGCTTACCCATACCGTTACCCTTACCCTTACCCTTACCCTTACCCTTACCCTTACCCTTACCCTTACCCTTACCCTTACCCTTGTTTTTACCCTTAGGCTTACCCTTACCTTTACCCTCACCCTTACCCTTACCCTTACCCTTACCCTTACCCTTACCCTTACCCTTACCCTTACCCTTGCTTTTACCCTTAAGCTTACCCTTACCCTTACCCTTACCCTTACCCTTACCCTTACCCTTACCCTTACCCTTACCCTTTCCCTTACCTTTACCCTTACCCTTTCCCTTGCTTTTACCCTTAAGCTTACCCTTACCCTTACCCTTACCCTTACCCTTACCCTTACCCTTACCCTTACCCTTACCCTTACCCTTACCCTTACCCTTACCCTTACCCTTGCTTTTACCCTTAGGCTTACCCTTACCTTTACCCTTACCCTTACCCTTACCCTTACCCTTACCCTTACCCTTACCCTTGCTTTTACCCTTAAGCTTACCCTTACCCTTAAGGGTAAAAGCAAGGGTAAGGGTAAGGGTAAGGGTAAGGGTAAGGGTAAGGGTAAGGGTAAGGGTAAGCTTGAGGGTGAAAGCAAGGGTAAGGGTAAGGGTAAGGGTAAGGGTAAGGGTAAGGGTAAGGGTAAAGGTAAGGGTAAGCCTAAGGGTAAAAGCGAGGGTAAGGGTAAGGGTAAGGGTAAGGGTAAGGGTGAGGGTAAGGGTAAGCTTAAGGGTAAAAGCAAGGGTAAGGGTAAGGGTAAGGGTAAGGGTAAGGGTAAGGGTAAGGGTAAGGGTAAGGGTAAGGGTAAGGGTAAGCTTAAGGGTAAAAGCAAGGGTAAGGGTAAGGGTAAGGGTAAGGGTAAGGGTAAGGGTAAGGGTAAGGGTAAGGGTAAGGGTAAAGGTAAGGGTAAGGGTAAGGGTAAGGGTAAGGGTAAGGGTAAGGGTAAGCTTAAGGGTAAAAGCAAGGGTAAGGGTTAGGGTAAGGGTAAGGGTAAGGGTAAGGGTAAGGGTAAGCTTAAGGGTAAAAGCAAGGGTAAGGGTAAGGGTAAGGGTAAGGGTAAGGGTAAGGGTAAGGGTAAGGGTAAGGGTAAGGGTAAGGGTTAGGGTAAGCTTAAGGGTAAAAGCAAGGGTAGGGGTAAGGGTAAGGGTAAGGGTAAGGGTAAGGGTAAGGGTAAGCTTAAGGGTAAAAGCAAGGGTAAGGGTAAGGGTAAGGGTAAGGGTAAGGGTTAGGGTAAGGGTAAAGGTAAGGGTGAGCCTAAGGGTAAAAGCAAGGGTAAGGGTAAGGGTAAGGGTAAGGGTAAGGGTAAGGGTAAGGGTAAGGGTAAGGGTAAGGGTAAGGGTAAGAGTAAGGGTAAGGGTAAGGGTAAGCTTAAGGGTAAAAGCAAGGGTAAGGGTAAGGGTTAGGGTAAGGGTAAGCCTAAGGGTAAAAGCAAGGGTAAGGGTAAGGGTAAGGGTAAGGGTAAGGGTAAGCTTAAGGGTAAAAGCAAGGGTAAGGGTAAGGGTAAGGGTAAGGGTAAGGGTAAGGGTAAGCTTAAGGGTGAAAGCAAGGGTAAGGGTAAGGGTAAGGGTAAGGGTAAGGGTAAGGGTAAGGGTAAGGGTAAGGGTAAGGGTAAGGGTAAGGGTAAAAGTAAGGGTAAGCCTAAGGGTAAAAGCAAGGGTAAGGGTAAGGGTAAGGGTAAGTTTAAGGGTAAGCTTAAGGGTAAAAGCAAGGGTAAGGGTAAGGGTAATGGTAAGGGTAAGGGTAAGGGTAAGGGTAAGGGTAAGCTTAAGGGTAAAAGCAAGGGTAAGGGTAAGGGTAAGGGTAAGGGTAAGGGTAAGGGTAAGGGTAAGGGTAAGCTTAAGGGTAAAAGCAAGGGTAAGGGTAAGGGTAAGGGTAAGCCTAAAGGTAAAAGCAAGGGTAAGGGTAAGGGTAAGGGTAAGGTTAAGGGTAAGGGTTAGGGTAAGGGTAAGGGTAAGGGTAAGGGTAAGGGTAAGGGTAAGCTTAAGGGTAAAAGCAAGGGTAAGGGTAAGGGTAAGGGTAAGGGTAAGGGTAAGGGTAAGGGTAAGGGTAAGGGTAAGGGTAAGGGTAAGGGTAAGCTTAAGGGTAAGGGTAAGGGTAAGGGTAAGGGTAAGCTTAAGGGTAAAAGCAAGGGTAAGGGTAAGGGTAAGGGTAAGGGTAAGGGTAAGGGTAAGCTTAAGGGTAAAAGCAAGGGTAAGGGTAAGGGTAAGGGTAAGGGTAAGGGTAAGGGTAAGGGTAAGCTTAAGGGTAAGGGTAAGGGTAAGGGTAAGGGTAAGCTTAAGGGTACAAGCAAGGGTAAGGGTCAGGGTAAGGGTAAGTGTAAGGGTGAGGGTAAGGGTAAGGGTAAGGGTGAGCTTAAGGGTAAAAGCAAGGGTAAGGGTAAGGTTAAGGGTAAGGGTAAGGGTAAGGGTAAGGGTTAGCTTAAGGGTAAAAGCAAGGGTAAGGGTAAGGGTAAGGGTAAGGGTAAGGGTAAGGGTAAGGGTAAGGGTAAGAGTAAGGGTAAGGGTAAAGGTAAGGGTAAGCCTAAGGGTAAAAGCAAGGGTAAGGGTAAGGGTAAGGGTAAGAGTAAGGGTAAGGGTAAGGGTAAGGGTAAGCTTAAGGGTAAAAGCAAGGGTAAGGGTAAGGGTAAGGGTAAGGGTAAGCCTAAGGGTAAAAGCAAGGGTAAGGGTAAGGGTAAGGGTAAGGGTAAGGGTAAGCTTAAGGGTAAAAGCAAGGGTAAGGGTAAGGGTAAGGGTAAGGGTAAGGGTAAGCTTAAGGGTAAAAGCAAGGGTGAGGGTAAGGGTAAGGGTAAGGGTAAGGGTAAGGGTAAGGGTAAGGGTAAGGGTAAGGGTAAGGGTAAGGGTAAGCTTAAGGGTAAAAGCAAGGGTAAGGGTAAGGGTAAGGGTAAGGGTAAGGGTAAGGGTAAGGGTAAGGGTAAGCTTAAGGGTAAAAGCAAGGGTAAGGGTAAGGGTAAGGCTAAGGGTAAGGGTAAAGGTAAGGGTAAGCCTAAGGGTAAAAGCAAGGGTAAGGGTAAGGGTAAGGGTAAGGGTAAGGGTAAGGGTTAGGGTAAGGGTAAGGGTAAGGGTAAGGGTAAGGGTAAGGGTAAGGGTAAGGGTAAGGGTAAGGGTAAGGGTAAGGGTAAGGGTAAGGGTAAGGGTAAGGGTAAGCTTAAGGGTAAAAGCAAGGGTAAGGGTAAGGGAAAGGGTAAGGGTAAGCCTAAGGGTAAAAGCAAGGGTAAGGGTAAGGGTAAGGGTAAGGGTAAGGGTAAGCTTAAGGGTAAAAGCAAGAGTAAGGGTAAGGGTAAGGGTAAGGGTAAGGGTAAGGGTAAGCTTAAGGGTAAAAGCAAGGGTAAGGGTAAAGGTAAGGGTAAGGGTAAGGGTAAGGGTAAGGGTAAGGGTAAGGGTAAGGGTAAGGGTAAAGGTAAGGGTAAGCCTAAGGGTAAAAGCAAGGGTAGGGGTAAGGGTAAGGGTAAGGGTAAGGGTAAGGGTAAGGGTAAGGTTAAGGGTAAGGGTAAGGGTAAGCTTAAGGGTAAAAGCAAGGGTAAGGGTAAGGGTAAGGGTAAGGGTAAGGGTAAGGGTAAGGGTAAGGGTAAGGGTAAGGGTAAGGGTAAGGGTAAGGGTAAGCTTAAGGGTAAGGGTAAGGGTAAGGGTAAGGGTAAGCTTAATGGTAAAAGCAACGGTAAGGGTAAGGGTAAGGGTAAGGGTAAGCTTAAGGGTAAAAGCAAGGGTAAGGGTAAGGGTAAGGGTAAGGGTAAGGGTAAGGGTAAGGGTAAGGGTAAGGGTAAGGGTAAGGGTAAGCTTAAGGGTAAGGGTAAGGGTAAGGGTAAGGGTAAGGGTAAGGGTAAGGGTAAGGGTAAGGGTAAGGGTAAGGGTAAGGGTAAGGGTAAGCTTAAGGGTATAAGCAAGGGTAAGGGTAAGGGTAAGGGTGAGGGTAAGGGTAAGGGTAAGGGTAAGGGTAAGGGTAAGCTTAAGGGTAAAAGCAAGGGTAAGGGTAACGGTAAGAGTAAGGGTAAGGGTAAGGGTAAGGGTAAGCTTAAGGGTAAAAGCAAGGGTAAGGGTAAGGGTAAGGGTAAGGGTAAGGGTAAGGGTAAGGGTAAGGGTAAGGGTAAGGGTAAGGGTAAGGGTAAGGGTAAGGGTAAGGGTAAGGGTAAGGGTAAGGGTAAGGGTAAGGGTAAAGGTAAGGTTAAGCCTAAGGGTAAAAGCAAGGGTAAGGGTAAGGGTAAGGGTAAGGGTAAGGGTGAGGGTAAGGGTAAGGGTAAGGGTAAGGGTAAAGGTAAGGGTAAGCTTAAGGGTAAAAGCAAGGGTAAGGGTAAGGGTAAGGGTAAGGGTAAGCCTAAGGGTAAAAGCAAGGGTAAGGGTAAGGGTAAGAGTAAGGGTAAGGGTAAGTTTAAGGGTAAAAGCAAGGGTAAGGGTAAGGGTAAGGGTAAGGGTAAGGGTAAGGGTAAGGGTAAGGGTAAGCTTAAGGGTAAAAGCAAGGGTAAGGATAAGGGTAAGGGTAAGGGTTAGGGTAAGGGTAAGGGTAAGGGTAAAGGTAAGGGTAAGCCTAAGGGTCAAAGCAAGGGTAAGAGTAAGGGTAAGGGTAAGGGTAAGGGTAAGGGTAAGGGTAAGGGTAAGGGTAAGGGTAAGCTTAAGGGTAAAAGTAAGGGTAAGCGTAAAGGTAAGGGTAAGGGTAAGGGTAAGGGTAAGGGTAAGCTTAAGGGTAAGGGTAAGGGTAAGGGTAAGGGTAAGCCTAAGGGTAAAAGCAAGGGTAAGTGTAAGGGTAAGGGTAATGGTAAGGGTAAGCTTAAGGGTAAAAGCAAGGGTAAGGGTAAGGGTAAGGGTAAGGGTAAGGGTAAGGGTAAGGGTAAGGGTAAGGGTAAGCTTAAGGGTAAAAGCAAGGGTAAGGGTAAGGGTAAGGGTAAGGGTTAGGGTAAGGGTAAGGCTAAAGGTAAGGGTAAGCCTAAGGGTAAAAGCAAAGGTAAGGGTAAGGGTAAGGGTAAGGGTAAGGGTAAGGGTAAGGGTAAGGGTAAGGGTAAGGGTAAGGGTAAGGGTAAGGGTAAGGGTAAGGGTAAGGGTAAAGGTAAGGGTAAGGGTAAGCTTAAGGGTAAAAGCAAGGGTAAGGGTAAGGGTAAGGGTAAGGGTAAGAGTAAGGGTAAGGGTAAGGGTAAGCTTAAGGGTAAAAGCAAGGGTAAGGGTAAGGGTAAGGGTAAGGGTAAGGGTAAGGGTAAGGGTAAGGGTAAGGGTAAGGGTAAGGGTAAGGGTAAGCTTAAGGGTAAAAGCAAGGGTAAGGGTAAGGGTAAGGGTAAGGGTAAGGGTAAGGGTAAGGGTAAGGGTAAGGGTAAGGGTAAGGGTAAGCTTGAGGGTAAAAGCAAGGGTAAGGGTAAGGGTAAGGGTAAGGGTAAGGGTAAGGGTAATGGTAAGGGTAAAGGTAAGGGTAAGCCTAAGGGTAAAAGCAAGGGTAAGGGTAAGGGTAAGGGTAAGGTTAAGGGTAAGGGTTAGGGTAAGGGTAAGGGTAAGAGTAAGCTTAAGGGTAAAAGCAAGGGTAAGGGTAAGGGTAAGGGTAAGGGTAAGGGTAAGGGTAAGGGTAAGGGTAAGCTTAAGGGTAAGGGTAAGGGTAAGGGTAAGGGTAAGGGTAAGGGTAAGCTTAAGGGTAAAAGCAAGGGTAAGGGTAAGGGTAAGGGTAAGGGTAAGGGTAAGCTTAAGGGTAAAAGCAAGGGTAAGGGTAAGGGTAAGGGTAAGGGTAAGGGTAAGGGTAAGGGTAAGCTTAAGGGTAAGGGTAAGGGTAAGGGTAAGGGTAAGGGTAAGCTTAAGGGTACAAGCAAGGGTAAGGGTCAGGGTAAGGGTAAGTGTAAGGGTAAGGGTAAGGGTAAGGGTAAGGGTAAGGGTGAGCTTAAGGGTAAAAGCAAGGGTAAGGGTAAGGTTAAGGGTAAGGGTAAGGGTAAGGGTAAGGGTTAGCTTAAGGGTAAAAGCAAGGGTAAGGGTAAGGGTAAGGGTGAGGGTAAGGGTAAGGGTAAGGATAAGGGTAAGGGTAAAGGTAAGGGTAAGCCTAAGGGTAAAAGCAAGGGTAAGGGTAAGGGTAAGGGTAAGAGTAAGAGTAAGGGTAAGGGTAAGGGTAAGGGTAAGCTTAAGGGTAAAAGCAAGGGTAAGGGTAAGGGTAAGGGTAAGGGTAAGCCTAAGGGTAAAAGCAAGGGTAAGGGTAAGGGTAAGGGTAAGGGTAAGGGTAAGCTTAAGGGTAAAAGCAAGGGTAAGGGTAAGGGTAAGGGTAAGGGTAAGGGTAAGGGTAAGCTTAAGGGTAAAAGCAAGGGTGAGGGTAAGGGTAAGGGTAAGGGTAAGGGTAAGGGTAAGGGTAAGGGTAAGGGTAAGGGTAAGCTTAAGGGTCAAAGCAAGGGTAAGGGTAAGGGTAAGGGTAAGGGTAAAGGTAAGGGTAAGGGTAAGGGTAAGCTTAAGGGTAAAAGCAAGGGTAAGGGTAAGGGTAAGGGTAAGGGTAAGGGTAAAGGTAAGGGTAAGCCTAAGGGTAAAAGCAAGGGTAAGGGTAAGGGTAAGGGTAAGGGTAAGTGTTAGGGTAAGGGTAAGGATAAGGGTAAGGGTAAGGGTAAGGGTAAGGGTAAGGGTAAGGGTAAGGGTAAGGGTAAGGGTAAGGGTAAGGGTAAGGGTAAGGGTAAGGGTAAGCTTAAGGGTAAAAGCAAGGGTAAGGGTAAGGGAAAGGGTAAGGGTAAGCCTAAGGGTAAAAGCAAGGGTAAGGGTAAGGGTAAGGGTAAGGGTAAGCTTAAGGGTAAAAGCAAGAGTAAGGGTAAGGGTAAGGGTAAGGGTAAGGGTAAGGGTAAGCTTAAGGGTAAAAGCAAGGGTAAGGGTAAAGGTAAGGGAAAGGGTAAGGGTAAGGGTAAGGGAAAGGGTAAGGGTAAGGGTAAGGGTAAGGGTAAAGGTAAGGGTAAGCCTAAGGGTAAAAGCAAGGGTAAGGGTAAGGGTAAGGGTAAGGGTAAGGGTAAGGTTAAGGGTAAGGGTAAGGGTAAGCTTAAGGGTAAAAGCAAGGGTAAGGGTAAGGGTAAGGGTAAGGGTAAGGGTAAGGGTAAGGGTAAGGGTAAGGGTAAGGGTAAGGGTAAGGGTAAGGGTAAGGGTAAGCTTAAGGGTAAGGGTAAGGGTAAGGGTAAGCTTAATGGTAAAAGCAAGGGTAAGGGTAAGGGTAAGGGTAAGGGTAAGCTTAAGGGTAAAAGCAAGGGTAAGGGTAAGGGTAAGGGTAAGGGTAAGGGTAAGGGTAAGGGTAAGGGTAAGGGTAAGCTTAAGGGTAAGGGTAAGGGTAAGGGTAAGGGTAAGCTTAAGGGTAAAAGCAAGGGTAAGGGTAAGGGTAAGGGTAAGGGTAAGGGTAAGGGTAAGGGTAAGCTTAAGGGTAAGGGTAAGGGTAAGGGTAAGGGTAAGCTTAAGGGTAAAAGCAAGGGTAAGGGTAAGGGTGAGGGTAAGGGTAAGGGTAAGGGTAAGGGTAAGCTTAAGGGTAAGGGTAAGGGTAAGGGTAAGGGTAAGCTTAAGGGTAAAAGCAAGGGTAAGGGTAAGGGTAAGGGTAAGGGTAAGGGTAAGGGTAAGGGTAATGGTAAGGGTAAGGGTAAGGGAAAGCTTAAGGGTAAGGGTAAGGGTAAGGGTAAGCTTAAGGGTAAAAGCAAGGGTAAGGGTAAGGGTAAGGGTAAGGGTAAGGGTAAGCCTAAGGGTAAAAGCATGGGTAAGGGTAAGGGTAAGGGTAAGGGTAAGGGTAAGGGTAAGGGTAAGGGTAAGGGTAAGGGTAAGGGTAAGGGTAAGGGTAAGCTTAAGGGTAAGGGTAAGGGTAAGGGTAAGCTTAAGTGTAAAAGCAAGGGTAAGGGTAAGGTTAAGGGTAAGGGTAAGGGTAAAGGTAAGGGTAAGCCTAAGGGTAAAAGCAAGGATAAGGGTAAGGGTAAGGGTAAGGGTAAGGGTAAGGGTAATGGTAAGGGTAAGGGTAAGGGTAAGGGTAAGCTTAAGGGTAAAAGCAAGGGTAAGGGTAAGGGTAAGGGTAAGGGTAAGGGTAAGGGTAAGGGTAAGGGTAAGGGTAAGGGTAAGGGTAAGCTTAAGGGTAAAAGCAAGGGTAAGGGTAAGGGTAAGGGTAAGGGTAAGGGTAAGGGTAAGCTTAAGGGTAAAAGCAAGGGTAAGGGTAAGGGTAAGGGTAAGGGTAAGGATAAGGGTAAGGGTAAAGGTAAGGGTAAGCCTAAGGGTAAAAGCAAGGGTAAGGGTAAGGGTAAGGGTAAGAGTAAGAGTAAGGGTAAGGGTAAGGGTAAGGGTAAGCTTAAGGGTAAAAGCAAGGGTAAGGGTAAGGGTAAGGGTAAGGGTAAGCCTAAGGGTAAAAGCAAGGGTAAGGGTAAGGGTAAGGGTAAGGGTAAGGGTAAGCTTAAGGGTAAAAGCAAGGGTAAGGGTAAGGGTAAGGGTAAGGGTAAGGGTAAGGGTAAGCTTAAGGGTAAAAGCAAGGGTGAGGGTAAGGGTAAGGGTAAGGGTAAGGGTAAGGGTAAGGGTAAGGGTAAGGGTAAGGGTAAGCTTAAGGGTCAAAGCAAGGGTAAGGGTAAGGGTAAGGGTAAGGGTAAAGGTAAGGGTAAGGGTAAGGGTAAGCTTAAGGGTAAAAGCAAGGGTAAGGGTAAGGGTAAGCCTAAGGGTAAAAGCAAGGGTAAGGGTAAGGGTAAGGGTAAGGGTAAGTGTTAGGGTAAGGGTAAGGATAAGGGTAAGGGTAAGGGTAAGGGTAAGGGTAAGGGTAAGGGTAAGGGTAAGGGTAAGGGTAAGGGTAAGGGTAAGGGTAAGGGTAAGGGTAAGCTTAAGGGTAAAAGCAAGGGTAAGGGTAAGGGAAAGGGTAAGGGTAAGCCTAAGGGTAAAAGCAAGGGTAAGGGTAAGGGTAAGGGTAAGGGTAAGCTTAAGGGTAAAAGCAAGAGTAAGGGTAAGGGTAAGGGTAAGGGTAAGGGTAAGGGTAAGCTTAAGGGTAAAAGCAAGGGTAAGGGTAAAGGTAAGGGAAAGGGTAAGGGTAAGGGTAAGGGAAAGGGTAAGGGTAAGGGTAAGGGTAAGGGTAAAGGTAAGGGTAAGCCTAAGGGTAAAAGCAAGGGTAAGGGTAAGGGTAAGGGTAAGGGTAAGGGTAAGGTTAAGGGTAAGGGTAAGGGTAAGCTTAAGGGTAAAAGCAAGGGTAAGGGTAAGGGTAAGGGTAAGGGTAAGGGTAAGGGTAAGGGTAAGGGTAAGGGTAAGGGTAAGGGTAAGGGTAAGGGTAAGGGTAAGCTTAAGGGTAAGGGTAAGGGTAAGGGTAAGCTTAATGGTAAAAGCAAGGGTAAGGGTAAGGGTAAGGGTAAGGGTAAGCTTAAGGGTAAAAGCAAGGGTAAGGGTAAGGGTAAGGGTAAGGGTAAGGGTAAGGGTAAGGGTAAGGGTAAGGGTAAGCTTAAGGGTAAGGGTAAGGGTAAGGGTAAGGGTAAGCTTAAGGGTAAAAGCAAGGGTAAGGGTAAGGGTAAGGGTAAGGGTAAGGGTAAGGGTAAGGGTAAGCTTAAGGGTAAGGGTAAGGGTAAGGGTAAGGGTAAGCTTAAGGGTAAAAGCAAGGGTAAGGGTAAGGGTGAGGGTAAGGGTAAGGGTAAGGGTAAGGGTAAGCTTAAGGGTAAGGGTAAGGGTAAGGGTAAGGGTAAGCTTAAGGGTAAAAGCAAGGGTAAGGGTAAGGGTAAGGGTAAGGGTAAGGGTAAGGGTAAGGGTAAGGGTAAGGGTAAGGGTAAGGGTAAGGGTAATGGTAAGGGTAAGGGTAAGGGAAAGCTTAAGGGTAAGGGTAAGGGTAAGGGTAAGCTTAAGGGTAAAAGCAAGGGTAAGGGTAAGGGTAAGGGTAAGGGTAAGGGTAAGCCTAAGGGTAAAAGCATGGGTAAGGGTAAGGGTAAGGGTAAGGGTAAGGGTAAGGGTAAGGGTAAGGGTAAGGGTAAGGGTAAGGGTAAGGGTAAGGGTAAGCTTAAGGGTAAGGGTAAGGGTAAGGGTAAGCTTAAGTGTAAAAGCAAGGGTAAGGGTAAGGTTAAGGGTAAGGGTAAGGGTAAAGGTAAGGGTAAGCCTAAGGGTAAAAGCAAGGATAAGGGTAAGGGTAAGGGTAAGGGTAAGGGTAAGGGTAATGGTAAGGGTAAGGGTAAGGGTAAGGGTAAGCTTAAGGGTAAAAGCAAGGGTAAGGGTAAGGGTAAGGGTAAGGGTAAGGGTAAGGGTAAGGGTAAGGGTAAGGGTAAGGGTAAGGGTAAGGGTAAGGGTAAGCTTAAGGGTAAAAGCAAGGGTAAGGGTAAGGGTAAGGGTAAGGGTAAGGGTAAGGGTAAGGGTAAGCTTAAGGGTAAAAGCAAGGGTAAGGGTAAGGGTAAGGGTAAGGGTAAGGGTTAGGGTAAGGGTAAAGGTAAGGGTAAGCCTAAGGGTAAAAGCAAGGGTAAGGGTAAGGGTAAGGGTAAGGGTAAGGGTAAGGGTAAGGGTAAGGGTAAGGGTAAGGGTAAGGGTAAGGGAAAGGGTAAGAGTAAGGGTAAGGGTAAGGGTAAGAGTAAGGGTAAGGGTAAGGGTAAGCTTAAGGGTAAAAGCAAGGGTAAGGGTAAGGGTAAGGGTAAGGGTAAGCCTAAGGGTAAAAGCAAGGGTAAGGGTAAGGGTAAGGGTAAGGGTAAGGGTAAGCTTAAGGGTAAAAGCAAGGGTAAGGGTAAGGGTAAGGGTAAGGGTAAGGGTAAGGGTAAGCTTAAGGGTAAAAGCAAGGGTAAGGGTAAGGGTAAGGGTAAGGGTAAGGGTAAGGGTAAGGGTAAAGGTAAGGGTAAGCCTAAGGGTAAAAGCGAGGGTAAGGGTAAGGGTGAGGGTAAGGGTAAGGGTGAGGGTAAGCTTAAGGGTAAAAGCAAGGGTAAGGGTAAGGGTAAGGGTAAGGGTAAGGGTAAGGGTAAGGGTAAGGGTAAGGGTAAGGGTAAGGGTAAGGGTAAGCTTAAGGGTAAAAGCAAGGGTAAGGGTAAGGGAAAGGGTTAGGGTAAGGGTAAGGGTAAGGGTAAGGGTAAAGGTAAGGGTAAGGGTAAGGGTAAGGGTAAGGGTAAGGGTAAGGGTAAGCTTAAGGGTAAAAGCAAGGGTAAGGGTTAGGGTAAGGGTAAGGGTAAGGGTAAAGGTAAGGGTGAGCTTAAGGGTAAAAGCAAGGGTAAGGGTAAGGGTAAGGGTAAGGGTAAGGGTAAGGGTAAGGGTAAGGGTAAGGGTAAGGGTAAGGGTAAGGGTAAGGGTAAGGGTAAGGGTAAGGGTAAGGGTAAGCTTAAGGGTAAAAGCAAGGGTAGGGGTAAGGGTAAGGGTAAGGGTAAGGGTAAGGGTAAGGGTAAGCTTAAGGGTAAAAGCAAGGGTAAGGGTGAGGGTAAGGGTAAGGGTAAGGGTTAGGGTAAGGGTAAAGGTAAGGGTAAGCCTAAGGGTAAAAGCAAGGGTAAGGGTAAGGGTAAGGGTAAGGGTAAGGGTAAGGGTAAGGGTAAGGGTAAGGGTAAGGGTAAGGGTAAGGGTAAGGGTAAGGGTAAGGGTAAGGGTAAGAGTAAGGGTAAGGGTAAGGGTAAGCTTAAGGGTAAAAGCAAGGGTAAGGGTAAGGGTAAGGGTAAGGGTAAGCCTAAGGGTAAAAGCAAGGGTAAGGGTAAGGGTAAGGGTAAGGGTAAGCTTAAGGGTAAAAGCAAGGGTAAGGGTAAGGGTAAGGGTAAGGGTAAGGGTAAGGGTAAGGGTAAGAGTAAGCTTAAGGGTAAAAGCAAGGGTAAGGGTAAGGGTAAGGGTAAGGGTAAGGGTAAGGGTAAGGGTAAGGGTAAGGGTAAGGGTTAGGGTAAAGGTAAGGGTAAGCCTAAGGGTAGAAGCAAGGGTAAGGGTAAGGGTAAGGGTAAGTTTAAGGGTAAGCTTAAGGGTAAAAGCAAGGGTAAGGGTAAGGGTAAGGGTAAGGGTAAGGGTAAGGGTAAGGGTAAGGGTAAGGGTAAGGGTAAGGGTAAGGGTAAGCTTAAGGGTAAAAGCAAGGGTAAGGGTAAGGGTAAGGGTAAGGGTAAGGGTAAGGGTAAGGGTAAGGGTAAGGGTAAGGGTAATGGTAAGCTAAAGGGTAAAAGCAAGGGTAAGGGTTAGGGTAAGGGTAAGGGTAAGGGTAAGGGTAAGGGTAAGGGTAAGCTTAAGGGTAAAAGCAAGGGTAAGGGTAAGGGTAAGGGTAAGGGTAAGGGTAAGGGTAAGGGTAAGGGTAAAGGTAAGGGTAAGCCTAAGGGTAAAAGCAAGGGTAAGGGTAAGGGTAAGGGTAAGGGTAAGGGTAAGGGTAAGGATAAGGGTAAGGGTAAGGGTAAGGGTAAGGGTAAGGGTAAGGGCAAGCTTAAGGGTATAAGCAAGGGTAAGGGTAAGGGTAAGGGTGAGGGTAAGGGTAAGGGTAAGGGTAAGGGTAAGGGTAAGCTTAAGGGTAAAAGCAAGGGTAAGGGTAAGGGTAAGGGTAAGGGTAAGGGTAAGGGTAAGGGTAAGCTTAAGGGTAAAAGCAAGGTAAGGGTAAGGGTAAGGGTAAGGGTAAGGGTAAGGGTAAGGGTAAGGGTAAGGGTAAGGGTAAGGGTAAGGCTAAAGGTAAGGGTTAGCCTAAGGGTAAAATCAAGGGTAAGGGTAAGGATAAGGGTAAGGGTAAGGGTAAGGGTAAGCTTAAGGGTAAAAGCAAGGGTAAGGGTAAGGGTAAGGGTAAGGGTAAGGGTAAGGGTAAAGGTAAGGGTAAGCCTAAGGGTAAAAGCAAGGGTAAGGGTAAGGGTAAGGGTAAGGGTAAGGGTAAGGGTAAGGGTAAGGGTAAGGGTAAGGGTAAGGGTAAGGGTAAGGGTAAGGGTAAGGGTAAGCTTAAGGGTAAAAGCAAGGGTAAGGGTAAAGGTAAGGGTAAGGGTAAGGGTAAGGGTAAGCTTAAGGGTAAAAGCAAGGGTAAGGGTAAGGGTAAGGGTAAGGGTAAGGGTAAGGGTAAGGGTAAGGGTAAGGGTAAGCTTAAGGGTAAAAGCAAGGGTAAGGGTAAGGGTAAGGGTAAGGGTAAGCTTAAGGGTAAAAGCAAGGGTAAGGGTAAGGGTAAGTGTAAGGGTAAGGGTAAGGGTAAGGGTAAAGGTAAGGGTAAGCCTAAGGGTAAAAGCAAGGGTAAGGGTAAGGGTAAGGGTAAGGGTAAGGGTAAGGGTAAGGGTAAGGGTAAGGGTAAGGGTAAGCTTAAGGGTAAAAGCAAGGGTGAGGGTAAGGGTAAGGGTAAGGGTAAGGGTAAGGGTAAGGGTAAGGGTAAGGGTTAGGGTAAGGGTAAGGGTAAGGGTAAGGGTAAGGGTAAGGGTGAGGGTAAGCCTAAGGGTAAAAGCAAGGGTAAGGGTAAGGGTAAGGGTAAGGGTAAGGGTAAGCTTAAGGGTAAAAGCAAGGGTAAGGGTAAGGGTAAGGGTAAGGGTAAGGGTAAGGGTAAGGGTAAGCTTAAGGGTAAAAGCAAGGGTAAGGGTAAGGGTAAGGGTAAGGGTAAGGGTAAGGGTAAGGGTAAAGGTAAGGGTAAGCCTAAGGGTAAAAGCAAGTGTATGGGTAAGGGTAAGGGTTAGGGTAAGGGTAAGGGTAAGGGTAAGGGTAAGGGTAAGGGTAAGGGTAAGGGTAAGCTTAAGGGTAAAAGCAAGGGTAAGGGTAAGGGTAAGGGTAAGGGTAAGGGTAAGGGTAAGGGTAAGGGTAAGGGTAAGGGTAAGGGTAAGGGTAAGGGTAAGGGTAAGGGTAAGCTTAAGGGTAAAAGCAAGGTTAAGGGTAAGGGTAAGGGTAAGGGTAAGGGTAAGGGTAAGGGTAAGGGTAAGGGTAAGGGTAAGGGTAAGGGTAAGGGTAAGGGTAAGGGTAAGGGTAAGGGTAAGGGTAAGGGTAAGGGTAAGGGTAAGCTTAAGGGTAAAAGCAAGGGTAAGGGTAAGGGTAAGGGTAAGGGTAAGGGTAAGGGTAAGGGTAAGGGTAAGGGTAAGGGTAAGGGTAAGGGTAAGCTTAAGGGTAAAAGCAAGGGTAAGGGTAAGGGTAAGGGTAAGGGTAAGGGTAAGGGTAAGGGTAAGGGTAAGGGTAAGGGTAAGCCTAAGGGTAAAAGCAAGGGTAAGGGTAAGGGTAAAAGCAAGGGTAAGGGTAAGGGTAAGGGTAAGGGTAAGGGTAAGGGTAAGGGTAAGGGTAAGGGTAAGGGTAAGCTTAAGGGTAAAAGCAAGGGTAAGGGTAAGGGTAAGGGTAAGGGTAAGGGTAAGTGTAAGCTTAAGGGTAAAAGCAAGGGTAAGGGTAAGGGTAAGGGTAAAGGTAAGGGTAAGCCTTAGGGTAAAAGCAAGGGTAAGTGTAAGGGTAAGGGCAAGGGTAAGGGTAAGGTTAAGGGTAAGGGTAAGGGTAAGGGTAAGGGTAAGGGTAAGCTTAAGGGTAAAAGCAAGGGTAAGGGTAAGGGTAAGGGTAAGGGTAAGGGTAAGGGTAAGGGTAAGGGTAAGGGTAAGGGTAAGGGTAAGGGTAAGGGTAAGCTTAAGGGTAAAAGCAAGGGTAAGGGTAAGGGTAAGGGTAAGGGTAAGGGTAAGGGTAAGGGTAAGGGTAAGGGTAAGGGTAAGGGTAAGCTTAAGGGTAAAAGCAAGGGTAAGGGTTAGGGTAAGGGTAAGGGTAAGGGTAAGGGTAAGCTTGAGGGTAAAAGCAAGGGTAAGGGTAAGGGTAAGGGTAAGGGTAAAGGTAAGGGTAAGCCTAAGGGTAAAAGCAAGGGTAAGGGTAAGGGTAAGGGTAAGGGTAAGGGTAAGGGTAAGGGTAAGGGTAAGGGTAAGGGTAAGGGTAAGGGTAAGGGTAAGCTTAAGGGTATAAGCAAGGGTAAGGGTAAGGGTAAGGGTGAGGGTAAGGGTAAGGGTAAGGGTAAGCTTAAGGGTAAAAGCAAGGGTAAGGGTAAGGGTAAGGGTAAGGGTAAGGGTAAGGGTAAGCTTAAGGGTAAAAGCAAGGGTAAGGGTAAGGGTAAGGGTAAGGGTAAGGGTAAGGGTAAGGGTAAGGGTAAGGGTAAGGGTAAGGGTAAAGGTTAGGGTAAGCCTAAGGGTAAAAGCAAGGGTAAGGGTAAAGGTAAGGGTAAGGGTAAGGGTAAGGGTAAGGGTAAGGGTAAGGGTAAGGGTAAGGGTAAGCTCAAGGGTAAAAGCAAGGGTAAGGGTAAGGGTAAGGGTAAGGGTAAGCCTAAGGGTAAAACAAGGGTAAGGGTAAGGGTAAGGGTAAGGGTAAGAGTAAGCTTAAGGGTAAAAGCAAGGGTAAGGGTAAGGGTAAGGGTGAGGGTAAGGGTAAGCTTAAGGGTTAAAGCAAGGGTAAGGGTAAGGGTAAGGGTAAGGGTAAGGGTAAAGGTAAGGGTAAGCCTAAGGGTAAAAGCAAGGGTAAGGGTAAGGGTAAGGGTAAGGGTAAGGGTAAGGGTAAGGGTAAGGGTAAGGGTAAGGGTAAGGGTAAGGGTAAGGGTAAGCTTAAGGGTAAAAGCTAGGGTAAGGGTAAGCGTAAGGGTAAGGGTAAGGGTAAGGGTAAGGGTAAGGGTAAGGGTAAGGGTAAGGGTAAGGGTAAGCTTAAGGGTAAAAGCAAGGGTAAGGGTAAGGGTAAGGGTGAGGGTAAGGGTAAGGGTAAGGGTAAGGGTAAGCTTAAGGGTAAAAGCAAGGGTAAGGGTAAGGGTAAGGGTAAGGGTAAGGGTAAGGGTAAGGGTAAGGGTAAGGGTAAGGGTAAGCTTAAGGGTAAAAGCAAGGGTAAGGGTAAGGGTAAGGGTAAGGGTAAGGGTAAGGGTAAGGGTAAGGGTAAGGGTAAAGGTAAGGGTAAGCCTAAGGGTAAAAGCAAGGGTAAGGGTAAGGGTTAGGGTAAGGGTAAGGGTAAGGGTAAGGGTAAGGGTAAGGGTAAGGGTAAGGGTAAGTGTAAGGGTAAGGGTAAGCTTAAGGGTAAAAGCAAGGGTAAGGGTAAGGGTAAGGGTAAGGGTAAGGGTAAGGGTAAGGGTAAGGGTAAGGGTAAGGGTAAGGGTAAGGGTAAGGGTAAGGGTAAGGGTAGGGTAAGCTTAAGGGTAAGGGTAAGGGTAAGGGTAAAGGTAAGGGTAAGCCTAAGGGTAAAAGCAAGGGTAAGGGTAAGGGTTAGGGTAAGGGTAAGGGTAAGGGTAAGGGTAAGGGTAAGGGTAAGTGTAAGGGTAAGGGTAAGGGTAAGCTTAAGGGTAAAAGCAAGGGTAAGGGTAAGGGTAAGGGTAAGGTAAGGGTAAGGGTAAGGGTAAGGGTAAGGGTAAGCTTAAGGGTAAGGGTAAGGGTAAGGGTAAGGGTAAGCCTAAGGGTAAAAGCAAGGGTAAGGGTAAGGGTAAGGGTAAGGGTAAGGGTAAGCTTAAGGGTAAAGCAAGGGTAAGGGTAAGGGTAAGGGTAAGGGTAAGGGTAAGGGTAAGCTTAAGGGTAAAAGCAAGGGTAAGGGTAAGGGTAAGGGTAAGGGTAAAGGTAAGGGTAAGCCTAAGGGTAAAAGCAAGGGTAAGGGTAAAGGTAAGGGTAAGGGTAAGGGTAAGGGTAAGGGTAAGGGTAAGGGTAAGGGTAAGGGTAAGGGTAAGGGTAAGGGTAAGGGTAAGGGTAAGGGTAAGCTTAAGGGTAAAAGCAAGGGTAAGGGTAAGGGTAAGGGTAAGGGTAAGGGTAAGGGTAAGGGTAAGGGTAAGGGTAAGGGTAAGGGTAAGGGTAAGGGTAAGGGTAAGGGTAAGGGTAAGGGTAAGGGTAAGGGTAAGGGTAAGCTTAAGGGTAAAAGCAAGGGTAGAGGGTAAGGGTAAGGGTAAGGGTAAGGGTAAGGGTAAGGGTAAGGGTAAGGGTAAGGGTAAGCTTAAGGGTAAAAGCAAGGGTAAGGGTAAGGGTAAGGGTAAGGGTAAGGGTAAGGGTAAGGGTAAGGGTAAGGGTAAGGGTAAGGGTAAGGGTAAAGGTAAGGGTAAGCTAAGGGTAAAAGCAAGGGTAAGGGTAAGGGTAAGGGTAAGGGTAAGGTAAGCTTAAGGGTAAAAGCAAGGGTAAGGGTAAGGGTAAGGGTTAGGGTAAGGGTAAGGGTAAGGGTAAGGGTAAGGGTAAGGGTAAGCTTAAGGGTAAGGATAAGGGTAAGGGTAAAAGAGGGTAAGGGTAAGGGTAAGCTTAAGGGTAAAAGCAAGGGTAAGGGTAAGGGTAAGGGTAAGGGTAAGGGTAAGGGTAAGGGTAAGGTTAAGCTTAAGGGTAAGGGTAAGGGTAAGGGTAAGGGTAAGCTTAAGGGTAAAAGCAAGGGTAAGGGTAAGGGTAAGGGTAAGGGTAAGGGTAAGGGTAAGGGTAAGGGTAAGGGTAAGGGTAAGGGTAAGGGTAAGGGTAAGCTTAAGGGTAAAAGCAAGGGTAAGGGTAAGGTTAAGGGTAAGGGTAAGGGTAAGGGTAAGGGTAAGGGTAAGGGTAAGGGTAAGCTTAAGGGTAAAAGCAAGGGTAAGGGTAAGGGTAAGGGTAAGGGTAAGGGTAAGGGTAAGGGTAAGGTTAAGGGTAAGGGTAAGGGTAAAGGTAAGGGTAAGCCTAAGGGTAAAAGCAAGGGTAAGGGTAAGGGTAAGGGTAAGGGTAAGGGTAAGAGTAAGGGTAAGGGTAAGAATAAGGGTAAGGGTAAGCTTAAGGGTAAAAGCAAGGGTAAGGGTAAGGGTAAGGGTAAGGTAAGGGTAAGCCTAAGGGTAAAAGCAAGGGTAAGGGTAAAGGTAAGGGTAAGGGTAAGCTTAAGGGTAAAAGCAAGGGTAAGGGTAAGGGTAAGGGTAAGGGTAAGGGTAAGGGTAAGGGTAAGCTTAAGGGTAAAAGCAAGGGTGAGGGTAAGGGTAAGGGTAAGGGTAAGGGTAAGGGTAAGGGTAAGGGTAAGGGTAAGCTTAAGGGTAAAAGCAAGGGTAAGGGTAAGGGTAAGGGTAAGGGTAAGGGTAAGGGTAAGGGTAAGGGTAAAGGTAAGGGTAAGGGTAAGGGTAAGGGTAAGGGTAAGGGTAAGGGTAAGGGTAAGGGTAAGGGTAAGGGTAAGGGTAAGGGTAAGGGTAAGGGTAAGGGTAAGGGTAAGGGTAAGCTTAAGGGTAAAAGCAAGGGTAAGCGTAAGTGTAAGGGTAAGGGTAAGCCTAAGGGTAAAAGCAAGGGTAAGGGTAAGGGTAAGGGTAAGGGTAAGGGTAAGCTTAAAGGTAAAAGCAAGGGTAAGGGTAAGGGTAAGGGAAAGGGTAAGGGTAAGGGTAAGCTTAAGGGTAAAAGCAAGGGTAAGGGTAAGGGTAAGGGTAAGGGTAAGGGTAAGGGTAAGGGTAAGGGTAAGGGTAAGGGTGAAGGTAAGGGTAAGCCTAAGGGTAAAAGCAAGGGTAAGGGTAAGGGTAAGGGTAAGGGTAAGGGTAAGGGTAAGGGTAAGGGTAAGGGTAAGGGTAAGGGTAAGGGTAAGCTTAAGGGTAAAAGCAAGGGTAAGGGTAAGGGTAAGGGTAAGGATAAGGGTAAGGGTAAGGGTAAGGGTAAGGGTAAGCTTAAGGGTAAGGGTAAGGGTAAGGGTAAGGGTAAGCTCAAGGGTAAAAGCAAGGGTAAGGGTAAGGGTAAGGGTAAGAGTAAGGGTAAGCTTAAGGGTAAAAGCAAGGGTAAGGGTGAGGGTAAGGGTAAGGGTAAGGGTAAGGGTAAGGGTAAGGGTAAGGGTAAGGGTAAGCTTAAGGGTAAGGGTAAGGGTAAGGGTAAGGGTAAGCTTAAGGGTAAAAGCAAGGGTAAGGGTAAGGGTAAGGGTAAGGGTAAGGGTAAGGGTAAGGGTAAGGGTAAGGGTAAGGGTAAGGGTAAGGGTAAGCTTAAGGGTAAGGGTAAGGGTAAGGGTAAGGGTAAGCTTAAGGGTAAAAGCAAGGTTAAGGGTAAGGGTAAGGGTAAGGGTAAGGGTAAGCTTAAGGGTAAGGGTAAGGGTAAGGGTAAGGGTAAGGGTAAGCTTAAGGGTAAAAGCAAGGGTAAGGGTAAGGGTAAGGGTAAGGGTAAGGGTAAGGGTAAGGGTAAGGGTAAGGGTAAGGGTAAGGGTAAGGGTAAGGGTAAGGGTAAGGGTAGGCTTAAGGGTAAGGGTAAGGGTAAGGGTAAGGGTAAGCTTAAGGGTAAAAGCAAGGGTAAGGGTAAGGGTAAGGGTAAGGGTAAGGGTAAGGGTAAGGGTAAGGGTAAGCTTAAGGGTAAAAGCAAGGGTAAGGGTAAGGGTAAGGGTAAGGGTAAGGGTAAGGGTAAGGGTAAGGGTAAGGGTAAGGGTAAGCTTAAGGGTAAGGGTAAGGGTAAGCTTAAGGGTAAAAGCAAGGGTAAGGGTAAGGGTAAGGGTAAGGGTAAGGGTAAGGGTAAGGGTAAGGGTAAGGGTAAAAGTAAGGGTAAGGGTAAGGGTAAGGGTAAGGGTAAGGGTAAGGGTAAGGGTAAGGGTAAGCTTAAGGGTAAAAGCAAGGGTAAGGGTAAGGGTAAGGGTAAGGGTAAGGGTAAGGCTAAGGGTAAGGGTAAGGGTAAGGGTAAGGGTAAGGGTAAAGGTAAGGGTAAGCCTAAGGGTAAAAGCAAGGGTAAGGGTAAGGGTAAGGGTAAGGGTAAGGGTAAGGGTAAGGGTAAGGGTAAGGGTAAGGGTAAGGGTAAGGGTAAGGGTAAGGGTAAGGGTAAGGGTAAGGGTAAGCTTAAGGGTAAAAGCAAGGGTAAGGGTAAGGGTAAGGGTAAGGGTAAGGGTAAGCCTAAGGGTAAAAGCAAGGGTAAGGGTAAGGGTAAGGGTAAGGGTAAGGGTAAGGGTAAGGGTAAGCTTAAGGGTAAAAGCAAGGGTAAGGGTAAGGGTAAGGGTAAGGGTAAGGGTAAGGGTAAGGGTAAGGGTAAGGGTAAGGGTAAAGTTAAGGGTAAGCCTAAGGGTAAAAGCAAGGGTAAGGGTAAGGGTAAGGGTAAGGGTAAGGGTAAGGGTAAGGGTAAGGGTAAGGGTAAGGGTAAGGGTAAGGGTAAGGGTAAGGGTAAGGGTAAGGTTAAGGGTAAGGGTAAGCTTAAGGGTAAAAGCAAGGGTAAGGGTAAGGGTAAGGGTAAGGGTAAGCCTAAGGGTAAAAGCAAGGGTAAGGGTAAGGGTAAGGGTAAGGGTAAGGGTAAGGGTAAGGGTAAGGGTAAGGGTAAGGGTAAGGGTAAGGGTAAGGGTAAGGGTAAGGGTAAGGGTAAGGGTAAGGTTAAGGGTAAGGGTAAGCTTAAGGGTAAAAGCAAGGGTAAGGGTAAGGGTAAGGGTAAGGGTAAGCCTAAGGGTAAAAGCAAGGGTAAGGGTAAGGGTAAGGGTAAGGGTAAGGGTAAGCTTAAGGGTAAAAGCAAGGGTAAGGGTAAGGGTAAGGGTAATGGTAAGGGTAAGGGTAAGCTTAAGGGTAAAAGAAAGGGTAAGGGTAAGGGTTAGGGTGAGGGTAAGGGTAAGGGTAAGGGTAAGGGTAAGCTTAAGGGTAAAAGCAAGGGTAAGGGTAAGGGTTAGGGTAATGGTAAGGGTAAGGGTAAGCTTAAGGGTAAAAGCAAGGTTAAGGGTAAGGGTAAGGGTAAGGGTAAGGGTAAGGGTAAGGGTAAAGGTAAGGGTAAGCCTAAGGGTAAAAGCAAGGGTAAGGGTAAGGGTAAGGGTAAGGGTAAGGGTAAGGGTAAGGGTAAGGGTAAGGGTAAGGGTAAGGGTAAGGGTAAGGGTAAGGGTAAGGGTAAAGGTAAGGGTAAGCCTAAGGGTAAAAGCAAGGGTAAGGGTAAGGGTAAGGGTAAGGGTAAGGGTAAGGGTAAGGGTAAGGGTAAGGGTAAGGGTAAGGGTAAGGGTAAGGGTAAGGGTAAGGGTAAGGGTAAGGGTAAGGGTAAGGTTAAGGGTAAGGGTAAGCTTAAGGGTAAAAGCAAGGGTAAGGGTAAGGGTAAGGGTAAGCCTAAGGGTAAAAGCAAGGGTAAGGGTAAGGGTAAGGGTAAGGGTAAGGGTAAGCTTAAGGGTAAAAGCAAGGGTAAGGGTAAGGGTAAGTGTAATGGTAAGGGTAAGGGTAAGCTTAAGGGTAAAAGCAAGGGTAAGGGTAAGGGTAAGGGTAAGGGTAAGGGTAAGGGTAAGGGTAAAGGTAAGGGTAAGCCTAAGGGTAAAAGCAAGGGTAAGGGTAAGGGTAAGGGTAAGGGTAAGGGTAAGGGTAAGCTTAAGGGTAAAAGCAAGGGTAAGGGTAAGGGTAAGGGTAAGGGTAAGGGTAAGGGTAAGGGTAAGGGTAAGGGTAAGGGTAAGCTTAAGGGTAAGGATAAGGGTAAGGGTAAAAGCAAGGGTAAGGGTAAGGGTAAGGGTAAGGGTAAGGGTAAGCTTAAGGGTAAAAGCAAGGGTAAGGGTAAGGGTAAGGGTAAGGGTAAGGGTAAGGGTAAGGGTAAGGGTAAGGGTAAGCTTAAGGGTAAGGGTAAGGGTAAGGGTAAGGGTAAGCTTAAGGGTAAAAGCAAGGGTAAGGGTAAGGGTAAGGGTAAGGGTAAGGGTAAGGGTAAGGGTAAGGGTAAGGGTAAGGGTAAGGGTAAGGGTAAGCTTAAGGGTAAAAGCAAGGGTAAGGGTAAGGGTAAGGGTAAGGGTAAGGGTAAGGGTAAGGGTAAGGGTAAGGGTAAGCTTAAGGGTAAAAGCAAGGGTAAGGGTAAGGGTAAGGGTAAGGGTAAGGGTAAGGGTAAGGGTAAGGGTAAGGGTAAGGGTAAGGGTAAAGGTAAGGGTAAGCCTAAGGGTAAAAGCAAGGGTAAGGGTAAGGGTAAGGGTAAGGGTAAGGGTAAGAGTAAGGGTAAGGGTAAGAATAAGGGTAAGGGTAAGCTTAAGGGTAAAAGCAAGGGTAAGGGTAAGGGTAAGGGTAAGGGTAAGCCTAAGGGTAAAAGCAAGGGTAAGGGTAAGGGTAAGGGTAAGGGTAAGCTTAAGGGTAAAAGCAAGGGTAAGGGTAAGGGTAAGGGTAAGGGTAAGGGTAAGGGTAAGGGTAAGCTTAAGGGTAAAAGCAAGGGTGAGGGTAAGGGTAAGGGTAAGGGTAAGGGTAAGGGTAAGGGTAAGGGTAAGCTTAAGGGTAAAAGCAAGGGTAAGGGTAAGGGTAAGGGTAAGGGTAAGGGTAAGGGTAAGGGTAAGGGTAAAGGTAAGGGTAAGGGTAAGGGTAAGGGTAAGGGTAAGCTTAAGGGTAAGGGTAAGGGTAAGGGTAAGGGTAAGCTCAAGGGTAAAAGCAAGGGTAAGGGTAAGGGTAAGGGTAAGGGTAAGGGTAAGGGTAAGGGTAAGGGTAAGGGTAAGGGTAAGCTTAAGGGTAAAAGCAAGGGTAAGCGTAAGTGTAAGGGTAAGGGTGAGCCTAAGGGTAAAAGCAAGGGTAAGGGTAAGGGTAAGGGTAAGGGTAAGGGTAAGGGTAAGCTTAAAGGTAAAAGCAAGGGTAAGGGTAAGGGTAAGGGAAAGGGTAAGGGTAAGGGTAAGCTTAAGGGTAAAAGCAAGGGTAAGGGTAAGGGTAAGGGTAAGGGTAAGGGTAAGGGTAAGGGTAAGGGTAAGGGTGAAGGTAAGGGTAAGCCTAAGGGTAAAAGCAAGGGTAAGGGTAAGGGTAAGGGTAAGGGTAAGGGTAAGGGTAAGGGTAAGGGTAAGGGTAAGGGTAAGCTTAAGGGTAAAAGCAAGGGTAAGGGTAAGGGTAAGGGTAAGGATAAGGGTAAGGGTAAGGGTAAGGGTAAGGGTAAGCTTAAGGGTAAGGGTAAGGGTAAGGGTAAGGGTAAGCTCAAGGGTAAAAGCAAGGGTAAGGGTAAGGGTAAGGGTAAGAGTAAGGGTAAGCTTAAGGGTAAAGGCAAGGGTAAGGGTAAGGGTAAGGGTAAGGGTAAGGGTAAGGGTAAGGGTAAGGGTAAGGGTAAGGGTAAGCTTAAGGGTAAGGGTAAGGGTAAGGGTAAGGGTAAGCTTAAGGGTAAAAGCAAGGGTAAGGGTAAGGGTAAGGGTAAGGGTAAGGGTAAGGGTAAGGGTAAGGGTAAGGGTAAGCTTAAGGGTAAGGGTAAGGGTAAGGGTAAGGGTAAGCTTAAGGGTAAAAGCAAGGTTAAGGGTAAGGGTAAGGGTAAGGGTAAGGGTAAGCTTAAGGGTAAGGGTAAGGGTAAGGGTAAGGGTAAGCTTAAGGGTAAAAGCAAGGGTAAGGGTAAGGGTAAGGGTAAGGGTAAGGGTAAGGGTAAGGGTAAGGGTAAGGGTAAGGGTAAGGGTAAGGGTAAGGGTAAGCTTAAGGGTAAGGGTAAGGGTAAGGGTAAGGGTAAGCTTAAGGGTAAAAGCAAGGGTAAGGGTAAGGGTAAGGGTAAGGGTAAGGGTAAGGGTAAGGGTAAGGGTAAGCTTAAGGGTAAAAGCAAGGGTAAGGGTAAGGGTAAGGGTAAGGGTAAGGGTAAGGGTAAGGGTAAGGGTAAGGGTAAGCTTAAGGGTAAGGGTAAGGGTAAGCTTAAGGGTAAAAGCAAGGGTAAGGGTAAGGGTAAGGGTAAGGGTAAGGGTAAGGGTAAGGGTAAGCTTAAGGGTAAAAGTAAGGGTAAGGGTAAGGGTAAGGGTAAGGGTAAGGGTAAGGGTAAGGGTAAGGGTAAGGGTAAGGGTAAGCTTAAGGGTAAAAGCAAGGGTAAGGGTAAGGGTAAGGGTAAGGGTAAGGGTAAGGGTAAGGGTAAGGGTAAGGGTAAGTGTAAGGGTAAGGGTAAAGGTAAGGGTAAGCCTAAGGGTAAAAGCAAGGGTAAGGGTAAGGGTAAGGGTAAGGGTAAGGGTAAGGGTAAGGGTAAGGGTAAGGGTAAGGGTAAGGGTAAGGGTAAGGGTAAGGGTAAGGGTAAGGGTAAGGGTAAGCTTAAGGGTAAAAGCAAGGGTAAGGGTAAGGGTAAGGGTAAGGGTAAGCCTAAGGGTAAAAGCAAGGGTAAGGGTAAGGGTAAGGGTAAGGGTAAGGGTAAGGGTAAGGGTAAGCTTAAGGGTAAAAGCAAGGGTAAGGGTAAGGGTAAGGGTAAGGGTAAGGGTAAGGGTAAGGGTAAGGGTAAGGGTAAGGGTAAAGGTAAGGGTAAGCCTAAGGGTAAAAGCAAGGGTAAGGGTAAGGGTAAGGGTAAGGGTAAGGGTAAGGGTAAGGGTAAGGGTAAGGGTAAGGGTAAGGGTAAGGGTAAGGGTAAGGGTAAGGTTAAGGGTAAGGGTAAGCTTAAGGGTAAAACAAGGGTAAGGGTAAGGGTAAGGGTAAGGGTAAGCCTAAGGGTAAAAGCAAGGGTAAGGGTAAGGGTAAGGGTAAGGGTAAGGGTAAGGGTAAGGGTAAGGGTAAGGGTAAGGGTAAGGGTAAGGGTAAGGGTAAGGGTAAGGGTAAGGGTAAGGTTAAGGGTAAGGGTAAGCTTAAGGGTAAAAGCAAGGGTAAGGGTAAGGGTAAGGGTAAGGGTAAGCCTAAGGGTAAAAGCAAGGGTAAGGGTAAGGGTAAGGGTAAGGGTAAGGGTAAGCTTAAGGGTAAAAGCAAGGGTAAGGGTAAGGGTAAGGGTAATGGTAAGGGTAAGGGTAAGCTTAAGGGTAAAAGCAAGGGTAAGGGTAAGGGTAAGGGTGAGGGTAAGGGTAAGGGTAAGGGTAAGGGTAAGCTTAAGGGTAAAAGCAAGGGTAAGGGTAAGGGTTAGGGTAATGGTAAGGGTAAGGGTAAGCTTAAGGGTAAAAGCAAGGTTAAGGGTAAGGGTAAGGGTAAGGGTAAGGGTGAGGGTAAGGGTAAGGGTAAAGGTAAGGGTAAGCCTAAGGGTAAAAGCAAGGGTAAGGGTAAGGGTAAGGGTAAGAATAAGGGTAAGGGTAACGGTAAGGGTAAGGGTAAGGGTAAGGGTAAGGGTAAGGGTAAGGGTAAGGGTAAAGGTAAGGGTAAGCCTAAGGGTAAAAGCAAGGGTAAGGGTAAGGGTAAGGGTAAGGGTAAGGGTAAGGGTAAGGGTAAGGGTAAGGGTAAGGGTAAGGGTAAGGGTAAGGGTAAGGGTAAGGTTAAGGGTAAGGGTAAGCTTAAGGGTAAAAGCAAGGGTAAGGGTAAGGGTAAGGGTAAGGGTAAGCCTAAGGGTAAAAGCAAGGGTAGGGTAAGGGTAAGGGTAAGGGTAAGGGTAAGCTTAAGGGTAAAAGCAAGGGTAAGGGTAAGGGTAAGGGTAATGGTAAGGGTAAGGGTAAGCTTAAGGGTAAAAGCAAGGGTAAGGGTAAGGGTAAGGGTAAGGGTAAGGGTAAGGGTAAGGGTAAAGGTTAAGGGTAAGCCTAAGGGTAAAAGCAAGGGTAAGGGTAAGGGTAAGGGTAAGGGTAAGGGTAAGGGTAAGGGTAAGGGTAAGGTAAGGTAAGGGTAAGGGTAAGGGTAAGGGTAAGGGTAAGGGTAAGGGTAAGGGTAAGGGTAAGGGTGAGGGTAAGGGTAAGGGTAAGGGTAAGCTTAAGGGTAAAAGCAAGGGTAAGGGTAAGGGTAAGGGTAAGGGTGAGGGTAAGGTAAGGGTAAGGGTAAGGGTAAGCTTAAGGGTAAAAGCAAGGGTAAGGGTAAGGGTAAGGGTAAGGGGTAAGGGTAAGGATATGGGTAAGGGTAAGGGTAAGGGTAAGGGTAAGGGTAAGCTTTAGGGTAAAAGCAAGGGTAAGGGTAAGGGTAAGGGTAAGGGTAAGGGTAAGCTTTAGGGTAAAAGCAAGGGTAAGGGTAAGGGTAAGGGTAAGGGTAAGGGTAAGGGTAAGGGTAAGGGTAAGGGTAAGGGTAAGGGTAAGCTTAAGGGTAAAAGCAAGGGAAAGGGTAAGGGTAAAGGTAAGGGAAAGGGTAAGGGTAAGGGTAAGGGTAAGGGTAAGGGTAAGCTTAAGGGTAAAAGCAAGGGTAAGGGTAAGGGTAAGGGTAAGGGTAAGGGTAAGGGTAAGGGTGAGGGTAAAGGTAAGGGTAAGCCTAAAGGTAAAAGCAAGGGTAAGGGTAAGGGTAAGGGTAAGGGTAAGGGTAAGGGTAAGGGTAAGGGTAACGGTAAGGGTAGGCTCAAGGGTAAAAGCAAGGGTAAGGGTGAGGGTAAGGGTAAGGGTAAGGGCACCCTTACCCTTACCCTTACCCTTACCCTTACCCTTGCTTTTACCCTTAGGCTTACCCTTACCCTTACCCTTACCCTTACCCTTGCTTTTACCCTTAAGCTTACCCTTACCCTTACCCTTACCCTTACCCTTACCCTTACCCTTACCCTTGCTTTTACCCTTAGGCTTAACCTTACCTTTACCCTTACCCTTAGCCTTACCCTTACCCTTACCCTTACCCTTACCCTTACCCTTGCTTTTACTCTTAAGCTTACCCTTACCCTTACCTCCTTACCCTTACCCTTACCCTTACCCTTACCCTTACCCTTGCTTTTACCCTTAAGCTTACCCTTACCCTTACCCTTACCCTTACCCTCACCCTTACCCTTACCCTTACCCTTGCTTATACCCTTAAGCTTACCCTTACCCTTACCCTTACCCTTACCCTTACCCTTACCCTTACCCTTACCCTTACCCTTACCCTTACCCTTACCCTTACCCTTGCTTTTACCCTTAGGCTTACCCTTACCTTTACCCTTACCCTTACCCTTACCCTTACCCTTACCCTTACCCTTACCCTTACCCTTACCCTTGCTTTTACCCTTAAGCTTACACTTACCCTTACCCTTACCCTTACCCTTACCCTAACCCTTACCCTTGCTTTTACCCTTAAGCTTACTCTTACCCTTACCCTTACCCTTACCCTTACCCTTACCCTTACCCTTACACTTGCTTTTACCCTTAAGCTCACCTTACCCTTACCCTTACCCTTACCTACCCTTACCCTTACCCTTACCCTTACCCTTATCCTTACCCTTGCTTTTACCCTTAAGCTTACCCTTACCCTTACCCTTACCCTTACCCTTACCCTCACCCTTACCCTTACCCTTACCCTTGCTTTTACTCTTAGGCTTACCCTTAACTTTACCCTTACCCTTACCCTTACCCTTACCCTCACCCTTACCCTTACCCTTGCTTTTACCCTTAAGCTTACCCTTACCCTTACCCTTACCCTTACCCTTACCCTTGCTTTTACCCTTAAGCTTACCCTTACCCTTACCCTTAACCTTACCCTTACCTTTGCTTTTACCCTTAGGCTTACCCTTACCCTTACCCTTACCCTTACCCTTGCTTTTACCCTTAAGCTTACCCTTACCCCTACCCTTACTCTTACCCTTACCCTTACCCTTACCCTTACCCTTACCCTAACCCTTACCCTTACCCTTACCCTTACCCTT